>WAAD01012697.1:0-147288 GCA_013389945.1 Fregata magnificens
CGGCCCCTCCCAGCGCCCCGCCCCGGCGGCACGGCCATCCCTACCGCTAGCCTGTTCACTTCCGCCCAGCCCGGCTGTAAAGGCACCCAGAGGTGGGGCTTCACCTGCCTCGAGATGAGCTAACGCCGCTCATCGCACGACCCAACCGCGCTACCCGAATTATCGTCTTTCAATTCCTCCCTCCTCCATGTTTTCCCTATACTTCTCCTTCGATTTCTAATTGAAATGCAATTCTAATTTCTAATTCCAATTGACTCCAACTTTGCGTACCCCACAAGTACCGCCACGTTTCACGCTGCCACCTGCTTTTGCGAGAACCCCCTCCACAGCGAGTGAGAGATTTTTAGACCGAGATGGAACAAGAACTATTGCATGACCAGATTTTTATTTTTAACAGGGAAATACCAAAATAGACCTAGTCAAATCAATGTTTGTTTTCAAAAAACAAGCCCTTCCCACTCATTTTTCTTTTGTTTAATTTCTGCTCTATTTCCATGTCGATGTAGGAGTAAACAGCCCACCCAGTTTCAGTGCGACGCGAGGGCTCTGGGTCGTACCCTACAGTTTGGTCCCTGGGTGATCTCCTCGGTCTGCTTTGGAAGTGCAGGAGAGGAGGGGAGAGGAGAGGGTTCTTCCTCAGGAGGAGGAAGAGGGGAGAACTGAACTGCGGGCAAGAAGGCAGAACACCAACACAGAACCACTTGAGCAACCCATGCTATTTTAAACTTCAGAAACTTGTTCTTAATCCTGTTCTCTGGCTGGTCGTAGGCTTCAGGGCAACAAATCCTACCCAATTCAGCTACAGGCTGTAGCTAAAAATATCATTCTCCTGATGTAACAACAATAAGAGAAAAAGCATCCAGCGTGGCAGATAGAACTTGCCAAAAGGTCCGACGCAAGACTGCATCGCAAGAAATGAAGAACACATCAAAAAGCTCAACACCTCATGACTGACACGCCGAGTAGATATCTCCAAGCTGCCTTTCCTGAAACACAGAGGGACAGGGCTCTCTTGCATTCTAAGCACCACAAATCCAAGGTGTCCCACTGCATGCATTATCCTCTTGCATGGGGAGGAAAGAAGAACCAACACTGCCAGCGAAGTTATGCACTGCGGTTAACAAAAACACCAGCCTGCCAGTCTGAGGAAGCAGCAGCAGAAAGGGAACACAGCAAGGGATTAAAATTGCATTTAACAAATTCCATCCCAATGCAATCCTTTTGAAGGCAAAGTACGCCTCTGCCACCAAGACACAAATCCCACAGCAAAGGCCATGTATCTCATGCACTATACAGCAATTCATCTCTTTTTAAATGAAGTATAGATACCAAACTGCCTTCCCAAGTAAGCACAGGAGACGTGGGCTGTTCAGTTCTCATACAATACTTAGCCCCTCTGCTGAGCCTGGTAACGAGAATAGGGACAGTAGTGCAAAATAACCCAATACGGAAACCCGCGCCACGTTCCACAGCTTATTCTGCACCTTTGTAACACACTGCATGGCATCGTGAAAGACTGAGCGAGGTGCAAACGCTGTCTGAGACACCAGTGATCACCCCCAAACCATCCCGTCTCCTGGATTTTATGTTATACAGTTACCTCTTCATCCTCATCCTCATCTTCAACATCCAGGATACCCGAATCCTGCTCAGACATGGGGCTAGTGTTTTTTACCTCCAGATCTGAGCTTGCGCAGATGTCTTTCTTGGACTTCTTTCCCCCGCTTATCCTGGGATGCTGTGATACAATATTGTCCAGGTTTCTTTGCTGCTGTGCCTGGGGGGAAAAAAAAAAAAAGGCAGATTTCACATTTTACGATAGCATCCTCGGCTTTATAATTTTTTTTTCAGCCAAAAGATGCAATCAGTCATGAAATACGACAAATGAGACAAAATAAAACACACACTTAATGGAACTTAGAAATGTTATGTTTTTCCTAACCCAGATATTCCAAAGAAACAGGAGATTCATTTCAAAACCGTTCCAGGGATTATGCAACAATACAAACAATATTCTGACTCTTCACAAATCAAAATGCCAAACCCATCATACTGCCATATTGATCTATTTACAGCACAGATGCAGAAATATTAGCCCATAGGCCATGTGGTGACTGTCACAGGCTAAATTAAAGGACGTACTTAACCGTTGGATTTGTTCCTCTTTTCAACCCATGTCAGCACAAAACATTCCACATCTGGACCCCAGAGGTTCCTGAAAGCATTTTTGTGGTACCCCAGGAGAGCTTAATTGTACGTTGCTGATGTACAGAATGAGCTGTAAAAGGTATTGAACAAAAATTCACTCAGTGGGAGAAGCGCCACGATTCAGGGAGCAAAACACACAGACTCGGCGGAGCTCCCTCGAACCTCTGTTGATACCTGTTCCTGGGGCTTTGGAGTTTGTTTGCGGTGGAGGTCAACGCATGTGCTTTGCTGCAAAAACCCACTTGGTTTCCCCATTGTTACCGAGCACAATATTTGACAGGAAAAATGGTTTAGCCCCAATTGTTCAAGAGAGTTGACCAAGAACTTCAAACTGAAGGGGAAGGGCAAGGAGGGGGAATGGCACAGAGACACTGTTCCCGTCACTAGTGCCAAATCATGGCCAAAACAAGGGGGGAAAGGCCAAGACAATGGCTGCAGTGGTTCTGCACATGTGGGCTTATGCTCTGGTGTAACTAGAAACTAAACACTCTGAAAACCTGAAATTTATATGGATATATATACACACACAGATTTATAGGATCCCTCCCATATTTTTCTATAAATTTTTAATATGTAAGAAGAAAGGTGTATGGAAATCATCCAGATGTCTTTCTGAAGGTGTTATTTTAGACGGTAGGTTTCTTTTTAAAAAAGAATGAGTTTCATATATATTTCAGTTATTAATATAAACTCTGTTTCTAGGAATTACCTGTACAACCCAAATCAAACCTGCACCCGTGTATTTTATTGCTCCCCTACAACAGGAGACAAACGAGCTGGTGAAAGGGGACCATCCCCTGCCCCACGCCAACGTGACAGCCTGGCTTTAGAAGGAAGGAATACCAGAAATCATATTGTAGACACTGTTGTCAGTGAAACCAACTGTGCTAGGAAAAAAATGGAGATTAAACCAAGTCGAACCTATTAAAAAACACCCCAAAACTAATTACTTTTGCTACCTGAGCCGCAGAAAGTAGAAAGCTCTATCTAGAGTGCAAATCTTTAAAATTATTTCCTTTTGAACGCTTAAAAGTATTAATATCACACAAAAATAATTTATGAGCAAGTTTTATTTTGACAGCCTCTCTCAGCTCAACTCCCTTTTGAATCCCTCCTTGGGAAGAAAGACCCCATCAGAGACCGATCACTTGTGTAGTTTCTAGATCTGAAGAATATTAAAACCCAAGCACGGCACAGATATCCCAACCCTTGCAAAATCCAGCAGGCTCTACCGTTGTGTAAGGCAAAGTGCCCTTCACGTCGTGCACGTACAATCGGCTTCATCTTCATTAACGAACATGGCAATTGATAATAAAATTAAATATATATAGCTGACACTGGACGTGGTTGCACCAGGAATCGAAGCTAAACCTTACATGATGCGCAGGCCTGTGCTATGCCACAGCACAATCTTGACCTCTAGTGGTTGGAAAGCAGTAGCATCACCGACATTAACTACAAGCGCTCTTACAAGAGAAGTAACAGCTGAGCAAGGGGACTACCAACCAAGCTTATTAAAAAGATCTCTTAAGGGATGAGGCTCAACAATAGGGATTTTTGCAACAAAGCCACAGGAAAAGGTCCGTGTGAACACTGCTGAAGACAAATTTTGCTAGCAACATCAATACTTGAAGCAATTGGGGACAAAGTGGTATTTTTTGTATTAGAAATCTCGAACTTCAGAGGCACAACTCTATAGAAAGACATTGCAACATCATCTAAAGAGAATTAGGACTTCAAAAAGGGGAGTGAGCGTTTGGTCCGTCTGAAGGCCACACAACAAAGAGATTCGAGGCTCGATTCCACTCTCAGATACGCCCATTTATGACATAAGTTACTCAACTGAAGCGTAATGAAGTTGTAACACTGAATCCACTGTAAATTACACCAAAAGCAAGCTCAGTGTACTCATTAAAATCTCTCAAATTTATGTAATCTTTTTTCCTCTAGAAAGGGAAGAAATCAAAGAGTGGGAAAATGCAAAGTTTTGGATAAAACTTTGTGCTTGAAACGGATCATTAAACAGGGCGTAGCAAGATCACAGCAGAAAAAGTGGTCATGGGAGAGGAAAAATCTGGGCTAACAAGCTGAAGGATGCTGCCACCAGCTCTGAACTTCACTGCCGAAGCCCTAAGCATGTCACATTCAGCATTTTAGGCTGAAGGCAGAATTAGTCTCAACAGAGGGCCTTGTGGACGTGTTCTCAGAAGACACGTTATTATCCTGCTCCCCCATCTCTTTTCAAACAAGAGGTATTAGTGTCGTCCTTCAGTTTCAGCTACGCTCACAAGAAGAGTACAGTAGTACATAACATCTATTAACCAGATGTCAATATTAATAAGATCCAAACCAAATATTGATAAGATCTGAATCAGAACCCCAAAGTCAAGAAAGTCTGTCCTTCCAGAAACAGCCACCGCTCTAGGCCAAGGAGTTCAACATCCAAATTCAAATGCCGCATTTTGCATTTTGCATACTTTAAATGCAAATAAACTGAAGTTTATCAAGAGAAAAATTTTGACCTGAATTAAAGTCCAGGGACCTACTGGGAAAAAGAAAAAAGGAAAAAAAAAAAAGTATGTCCCACCTCCCAGAGGTCCACAAAAAGCTGCCAGGGAGATGCTCCCAATGGCACAAAAGCTTTGCAGCCTACCAAGAGCAATTTTTACCTCTAGGAATTGGGGGTGTGTGTGTGTGTTTCTAAATTAGAAGAGATTTTCCAGGGGGTTCTACCTTAAAGACCGACAAATGGCCCCAAAGTAACCCAGCTGATGTTTATTCCCTTCCAGCACACTGGTGCACATCACAGCACATAACCCCCATCTCGCACAGCTGCCGCTCCGTCGTACGATGGGCGCAGCCCAACAATAGCCGGCTGGGAGCCCGAGGAGCCGGCGTGATACGAGCAGAGCACATAACCTAGGTGTTACGCTGGAATGACACAACATACACGCCAGAAAAAATAGTAATTGCTTTTCCATTAACAGAAGGGCATTTCCCCCGCCCCCACTCTTGGCAGGAAACAATCTGGACTGAAGTGACCTATAAGTGAGAAATATCAAATTTTCTTTAACTTCAGCAGGCTTGGGTGAAGTCACCGAGGTTTCAGTTTCACGTTGAGAGAAAGAGAGAGCTGGGGAGAGGCCCAGAGGAAGCAACTAAGGAGAAATTTGGGCTTAACCGCCAAGGAACTCCCTGCTCCTACCCCCATCTCGTTACCCGCACCTTCCCGGGCTGGGGGTGCAGCAGAACAACCCTGCAATATATTTGACGTTGCACATAAAGGATGAAAAATGACCTGCAGAGCAGGCACATTTGGATTTTAATGTTCTGTTTCACATAAAGGCATCTGTAGGGAGCCCAATGAAGAGGCACACTTTAGAAAACCACATCAAAGCACAGGCGACACTCCAGCGTGCCCTCTGAAAACGGAGGGACCTGGGGCTACGGGGGAGGCAAAAAGCCCTCAAGGGACAAAAATCAAATAAAAAATCCCCTTACCTTTTGGTGTGGTTTACATGAAAGCAAGTGCATTTTTGTATTATTCTGTAAAATTGCCTCTATTATACAAGACTATCAATCTCTTGACTCTCTGCTTAATGTGACGATTAAAAAAAAAGGTAAGAAACCAAACGTCTGTTCGTAGCTAACGTTACATTTAGCAATAACACACAAAGCATTTGGTTCACGTAGCTGCAACTCCCTCCAAGCACAGCTACTTTCTTCATCCATGCGATTAGCACAGCAGTCTGGCAGCCTCCTTGCAGCACAGGAACACCCTACGCCGCTCTGACACGGCAGAAATCCCTGACAGCAACGCTATTTCCAGGCTGGTTGATATAAGAAGCAAAGCAGCTTTCCACCTCCAGGTTCAGGTCAGTGACCTACGTTTGCTGTTGTAACCGGACCGAGGCTGGCCATCAGGCAGTCTAGGAGACCTTCATCTCCACAGCTACGAAGTTGGTAGGTTTTGTTGGCTGAATGCAACCAGAAGAATCGACCTCTTTTGCTGTTGTTTCTTGAGAAACAGAGAATCAAAGCAACAAGGGAAAAAAAGCACTTCTACCTTTATTCCATGTTTTCTCTCCCCAGCCATCCGCTTCTTTTGTGTTACGTGTACGCCACTCTGCCAAGTGCTCGGCCTTGCAGGACGTGGCTTTGGGGGCTTTCCCTTCAAGCCTGTTGTACAAGAGTCCCAAATACAAGTCCTCAGTACGAGCCCATCCTGAAAGGGCTGCCGCAAGCTTTGCAGCGGCGACTCCACCTTCACCACCCATTGCAACTCAACCAACCACGCGCACAGACCCAATGTCTTGCACGAGAAATTAAATGTATTGGCTTAAAACACTAGTGACAAGCAGTCATTGAATTTTTCATAGTTGAATTTTTTAACATAACTTGACTGCTTGTGATCAAGCGAACGCGGCCCCAGACCTGCAACCCCAACCTGCGTAGCTAAGCTGGGGAATGACATGGAGTAGCAGAGCAGGTCATGGACTCCTCCAGGCTCTGCCTACAGAAGCCATACCCACCATAAGGGAAAGTTGTTATACCACCTACACGGGGAATGAGCTCCTTTAAAACTCAAATAGCTTTTTATAGGGTTTTTATAACTTCGCCTTGTTTTCTGCATTGGTTTGCCAATGCGTGAGCATGTCTTACCTCCCGTCACCTCCACCCACCAATGAACTGACAATATTTACTTTTTAGAAGAATCTAATTAGCTCTTTCCTGATGAGACAGTAGATAAGGCACAGCAAAAAAAGAGGTTTTATTATTTACACGGGATTGAAGTACTGCTGTGGTTAGCTTCGGTGGTTTTGATTAGTTACTGCACATTCGCTGCTGCGATTGTTTTATAGACCCCTCTAATGGGCTGAGACACAGAACTTTAAAATATTGTTTCCCAATATCCCTAGGAATGGGATACATATTCCTTAAACAATATTACAAAAAAACCAGACTGACTACAGGGGAAGAAAAAAAGAAAGTTAATAAAAAATGACAGTAGGGCTGGCTCCCCGCCAAAGACCCATTCGAAAGTTATAAAATCCCCCTCCGATCAGATAAAAGCACGGATTATTATTGCAAGGTGTAAACTCAACACACTGACACAGCTTCTGGTTTGAGTTTTAACGAAAAGCCCGTCGCTTGTCAAGATGATAAGAGTTTTTGCCAATCTGCTTTCTCGGTGTTAACTGGTTATCAGAGAAAACAATTTGTCAGAGGTTTGTCTGACAAAGTTCACCATCAGCACAGGGAACGAGGACCAAGAACATGGGTTTTTTAACTCTATTCCTGGTCATTAAAAAAAATAAGTTTAGAAATGCAGCATTCAACAAGTTTGCTCTGCTGAACACCGTGCACAGACTTTGCTTCAACCTCCCACTCCTCCTCCCCTAAAAACGACTCTTCTACCTCAGCCCACCCGGTGCTAAAATCCAGCTCATGATACTGATATTCCCAAATATCAATTTTGCTCCAATATAAATTTTTGGCACCAAGTGTGCAATGGGGAACACGCAATTCGCCCTTTGCTTTTGCTTTCACCCAGTGATTTATCTTTGTCCCCACACTCCTGCTCCTTTTCCTTACCCGCAAGACGAGGTCAGCATTATTTATATCCTCAGAGTTCATTGTAAAGAGTAACTTGGTTAATTCAGCATTTTATACAAAACCTATTAAACCTCAACTGTTCTTTGGGGAAGCTCCTGCAGTACAGTACTTGGAGAAAGGAATGATTAAGACTCTCCCTTCCTAGTAGCTGTAAAAAGAAGTCTATCACATTAGCATTGATAAAAAGACTTAGGCAACCAAGTCCTCCCCATCAGCTGTACAATGAAAGACCAAAAGCCATTTTTTAAGAAGTCCTTTATTGAGCAAAGTGTTGATTTACACTTTTGTGTGATCTAGCCTCAAGAACAAGATATCTGCAGGCAGGCATCAAAAGTAGCCCAGTTACGCGATTACAAAGTTTATTTATCACATTTACACGGAGCGGAGAAGCTGAAAATTAGATAAGCGGACTAAAAGCAGTAGGAGGACAGCTGTTCTATAAAGTATTTCAAACACATTAAAGACCGTGGCCCTGACAACTCCACAGCTTGGGTCTTTGTTTAATCAGTCCCAAGCACCTCGCGAGCCAGGCTGAGATAAATAGTTTACTGCTCACTTAAGCAACTGGATGCATATTCTTTGATTAACTTTTACCAACAATTTAAAATTCCTTTTTAAATGCTGAGCGCCTTCATACGAAATCCCCTGCTACATGCAATACTATAAACCACGCTCTGATGTTGGGGTTTTTTTAATGCTGCCTTTTCATATAACATTGAAGAGGCATCTCTCCCTGACGAGACTTAATTATGACTCAAAGCGCAAGTGGAAACTCCCACACTTTGGTTTAACCTCTCGTTAGCCTAATTGCAACCGAACCCAACCCCGCCAAGTAAGAGAGGGAGCAGCAAGGTAATCACAACCAAAACCGGTCACAAGTGAGAGGGTCCAACTCTCATCCTCCCCGTCCCAGAATGACTCACGTGCACACAACCGTACAGGACCAAGCCTCAGCTTTAAGTACTCTCTCATGCACCGGGGACTAGTAATTATTTTCTAAGTGAGGGTTTGTTTCAACACGCTCTCTGACAATCAGGGCATGACAGAGGTAATAGGGGTTTTTTTTTCGCTGAAACTATTAAAAAGGAAAAATCCAGACAAGAGGCTTGCTTTCCCAGAGACCAACGTCAGAAGAAAAGGGGATGTAGATGGAGAAAGGAGGGAAGAACTAAAGGGACAGTCTCAGGCTTTGACTTAAGGACACACTATGCCCCATGCTTGCTTGGGTTCGGTGCTTCCATTAAAGATAACGATGGCGAAGCACTGGAGCCTGCAGCAAGCATCCAACGTAGCACCAAAGGAGTGACCTCCTCCACCTGAAAGCACTCAACTCAAAGAGGTCTCCAGCCCCCAGCACCATCACTCCAAACACAGGAATATTCAGAGCTCAATAACTGAAGCCCGAGGGCAGCTCCAGCAGCAAGTGCCGGCACACCAACCCTCACATCTCTTTAAATCAACTTGGGCAACTCTCTAGGTGTTGTCCTACACCTCCGACCTTGCCCGAGGAAGTTGCAACCATCACACCTACAGTAATTTAGGGTAAAAAGAAGTCGTGGATTAGATCTCACAAAACGTTGAAGGCGTGTGGGACTATGAAGCTTTTCAGGGTTTGATCTGTGGGTAATTCTGGAAAAACAATTAGAGTGCACTTACGACTGCTGCTTCAGCTTGGAGATACCACTGCCTGAGGTCTGACACACTGCAGGGCCCTCACGCACTCTCATAAACCACAGTAAGGCAAATGAAAAGGTTTGCATAAGCCATTTCCAACATTTCTCCATGGTTTTACTCTCATATTTCCTTCCCACTGTGTAGAGGGTACAGGCCATTTAAAGCTACCGGTATACTAACGAACACGCTGCCTAATATCCCTATTTTACATGTCAAGAATCACAACAGAGGAAGGGTTGCTCACTCAGCCAGGACAGCAAACAAGGATTATAGCTCGTCAGTGCTTGGGTCTCTGCTCCACACTTATTTCCCTTGACCACATTGACCCTCAAAAAGTTATACAGTGAAAAGAGTGTTAACCCTCGCAGCCTGGCCTCAGATTAAACCCTTATATTCCATTCTCTGTGGGAGTTCCCAAACTGCTGTTTCACACACCCTCTCTCTGGGCCTTGTCAAGCACTTTGGAAATAAGTTTCCTTTCAAGATTCTGCTTTTGTTTCCGTTTATCAGTCTGGTTTGGGTTTTTTCAAGATTCTGAGAAACCAGCAACATTCAAAGCACCTATCTTAGATGGTCCCGATTATCCTGGAACACACAGAGACTCATCTGAAAACAAGGATAAAGCCCTGACTGGTGAGTCCTGGACAAAACATTTTTTTGGCTTTTCCACAGGGCAGCTTGTAAGTCTTTTAAATCAGATCTGGGAAGATCTGCATGGCAGATACTCTTAGGATCTAACTCACCATCCAGATCTGCAGTCAGAAACTATCCTCGACCATACTCGCGATAATCTGAGATAACAGGTTCCACAGCTGGTCCTCAACTGCATCAAAGCAGTGGGCAGCCTTCCACCAGTTCAAGCAAGGGCACAGATCTTCTCTTCCAACCTTCTTCCATGAGGCAGAATCTGTACTAATACGCTCTCGGCAAGGGCTCAAAGCAATGTCATCCAAGAGATCAGCACCAATGACTCATCTGTTCCGAGATGCACCCAAAGGCACCTTCACAGACTTGTATGGGCGCCGAACTCCGTGCCCTGACAATGCAACGGATCACGCCAAGATGAGATCTGGGTTAGATGGGTCAGGAGCAAAGGACCACAATGGGACACGCTCCATCACTGGAGACCTAAGAACATGTTCCACGACTGCATGCTAGAGACGGGCTCTGTAACATCAACCACGTCTAGGAACCTGCCAGACTAGATGTCCTGAGAGCCTTACTATCCTGTTTTCTGTGACAGAGAAATGTCTTTCCAGTGGCAGGCTAAACGTGCTCACCCAAACTTCTGTCCACTTCAGAGCAGGCGGTGTTATAAGGACAACTTCAGAGCCACGTACCGATGTACCAAAGAGTTAAGCAGCAAGACAGAGCAAGGATCACATCAGTTAAAGACTGAATCCTAAAATCTAAAGAAACTCCTACTATCTAGCTCATATCTCTTGAAAAACACAGACAGCAGCAGTTCCTCCACCTTCAGAAGATTAAAAAAAAAAAAAAAAAGAGAGAGAGAGAGAAATCTTTCTTGGAACAAAGAATATTTCATTCTGTTTAGGAATAACCCCTATGGTTTTTTTGATGAGAAACCCACAAAGCAGATGCCAAAAGGGCTGAGCCACAAAGACTAGCTTTTCTTGTTAAGAACTAAGTGACTTTTTCAAGAATAATCATCTTCTCCATGATCCATGAGCTTTAGGGTAGTAGCAGAAGAAAGCAGAACATTATTTTGTTATTTCTGGTTTTAATTAATCGGAGAATTAAATAGCCACTGCTTCTCCAAGCATGTTGAACTATAAGGGGTATTTAATCCCCATACGAAAAGTTTCACTGAAAATGACTTTACAGAAGAGCTTAAATTTCATTTGGCTTCCTTCATTTCACACAGATTCCTCTGACATTGTGGAGTATTCTGTTGATAAACAGGTTTTTTCTAAGCAGTTGTTCACCGAAGATAAGACTGCTGGGCACGAGGCTTGGGGATTTAGAGAAGAGATTACAGGAGAAGGAGAATGGAATTACACATTCATCACACAGTATTACTCTCTAAAACCCACTCTCCAAACTCAAATGATTTTTTGTGGTCTTTTTTAACGTAAAAAAATGAATTTAGTCGACATCTTACATAACTCTTCTCTACCACAGCATGTTCCCAAGATTTTTCTCCCCACATCGATAAGTAGTATTTTGCTTGTATCACAATTTTTAGCACTGAAACTAGAAAGACTGTAAATACACACAGATAAATCAAAACTTGATCTCATCTTGCTTCTGTAAGTTGACATAACATTCATCCTTTAAAGAACCAGAAGTTATTGCTGAATTAATTAAAATTACGCATTAAAAAAAAAAAAATCTATATTCAGAGTCTCCAAACCTTCAGAATTCACAACCAGAAAAATCAGGCAAGTCCCTAAATCTGCTATTTACTGGACATCATCTGCCCTCTAAAGGCTAATGGGGAAGCTGCAGAGAACTTTTCAGCCAGAAATAGACCTGAAAGTGTTACACAACCTCTTATTTTCTTTTTCTTTACCTCCCTGCCCTCTTCCCCACAACCTACCTACTGTTCAACCTCTCAAAAGGATCCCAGGTTCAACTTGACCAACACCTGCTTGAGCTCAACCCCAGAGCGACAATCCTGGCCTCATGAAACTCAAAGAAAACTCTGCTGTTGCCCTAACGGGCCAGGATCTCACCCCTATAGGTACAGTTTTCTTCAGTGCTGAGAGAGATAAGTATCAGCCATAAATAAGATTTAATCAGACACCAGGCTGAATCCCATCTATTTTACAGTTCGATCTAATTTTGCAAGTCACTGGCCAGGACAACGGCACCAACGTGGCAGCATGACCCTACCAGTTTGCTAACAATATACATAACATTTGGCACAACCATTCAAAAAAAATCCTGCAAATGAATCTTTGACCTCAATACCATTGATGTGTCCATCTTAAACAAGAAGTCAGCCGCAGCTGGAAGATGGGAGGCTGTGAGAGCTGGCTTTCTACTCCTCGTTTCATAAGAGACAATATACGCAGCCATTCCAATCCCCAGAGCCACCAGCTCTTCCAGGCTGATGGGCCTCAATAACATCCCTTGTGGCACAACGGTCTTTTGGTTATTTGAAGCCTGTTCCTCTCAACCAAAACATGCTCATCCCCAACATCCCAACTAAAAAGCAAGAGATGGAAAAGCTCAGCGCTGCCATTTACTAGATCCGAATATGCATCTTTTGTTCCCATTATGTATCATTTCATAAACTCTGCTTACGAACTCAGAAAGCATGACCTCGCATAAAGCATTTACACAAATTAAATGCATATTTCATAGAATAAATGTTTTAATATTGCACGCTGTGCCTTTACATTGCAATTACTCACTACCAGTACAACATGGAGCAAAAGAGGAGCCGTGGTAGGGCCGCAGCTGCCCAGAAGTGATCACTTGAACATTGATACAGAAGTCTCCTGTAACAAAACACACTGCTAGCTTGGAAACCTGTAATCTCACTTGGCGTGCAATCATTATAACACAGCCTTATCGCTCTTCTAAGGCCAGGAGTGGGGTTTTGGATCTAGACATCTTCAAAGCTGCATGCTTAGTTCTCCCACTGAATCCCATATGCAAGGATCCCAAATGGGAGCTGGGGTGTTAGTATCTTCAATCGACATTAACAGCATTCACAAGTATTAACGTCCTTTCTAAATAGGTTGCTTTCATTAGGGTACCTGAATAAGGATTAGAATAATCCACTATTCCGACTGAAATTTTTGGCCAAAGTACCCGCCAAAGAAGGTGTGATGTGTGACATTAGCCCACCTTGTCTGCAGACACAGCATTGGAAAAGGATTTTCAGTTGAATTTCAGCTGAATTCATCAAAGTCATCATTGGGGTTTATAAATCAGCAGTACTCTTTGGTGACAAACTTCCTTCAGAGCAACATGTGGTACACAAGAGAGGAGCCCAACCTGGAGGCATTTTTTCAAAGCCCTAATTCTGCTTCTCCCCCCTCAAATACATTTTTTAAAGAATATTCAAGAAGAAAAAGAAAACGCCCAGTTTCCAGGGCATCATTTCTTATCCTTATAAAGCACTTTACGATGGTTTAGATTTAAAGACTGACATTTCAAACCGTTTCACCATTGCCACACTTCCAACAGCATGGAAGTAATAACAAAAAAAAATGACAATAAGAAAAAAGAAGAGTGGGAGGGAAGCACACATTTAAATTATCTGGAATAGGAAACTACCATCTCTGCACAAACAAGCTTTAATCCCTCAAGCACCGAGCAACTCCCATAAGCTTCCACGAAGCTCTTCTGCACTTTAATGCCTCTTTGACCATTACAGTCAACTAATCCATTTAATTTAATCACGCTTCCCTAACAACCTGCTTTCAAGAAAAAATTAAGGCAAAGGATATCTAATGTGACACACACTGCCAGTAATAATTCAGCATTTAGGTAGAGGTTTCATCCAAAGACACCAAGGGGTCTCCCAGCAGGAGCATGCTGTCACTATTTTATGGACGTGGTAAAGAAATCCTTGCTCAAAAAAAAAAAAAAAAATTTAAAAAATTCTTAAAAAAAAAAAAATCAAAGTGACAAAAATCCCGTTGACTGAGCCTGGATTTACAGGACTGAAATGCTGAGCAGTTTTTCCAGGGTGTCAGAATTAGCAGAGCAAGAGCCAGCACTGCTACCTACCAGCTCACCAGCCCTTCTTCTGGCCACCAGGTAAGGCATCCTTCCCACACGGCCAGGCCCTGCTTGCCTACATTTAAAGCTTGCAGACTTCAAAATTACAATCACATTTTTAAAAGACCAAAATAAACAGCAGCTTGTACAAAAAAAGGGCAATTAGAAAGTTAGCATTCCTCCAACTTCTCGTTAGTACAAGTTTTATAACCCTCCAACATGTGGCACTCCGGCATAAAACCTGGCAGAAGGAAAAATGCCCTTGTCTACCTTTCATAAATATAGCTATATTTCAGCGTTGGCAAAGATGGCCTGGTTCCTATTACTACCTTTTTTTCCATTTTAAATTTACTAGTTAATTTTATAGAAACAAATAAAGGGAGCTGCGTATTATAAATCTATTAAGGATAAAAAACCTAACTCTGAAAAAAACCACAAGAAAAATCTCACACCTCCCCTCCAGCCCTTTCCAATTTTAAGTTATATACCTTTTAAAAGGAAAAAAGCACCTCTCAGTTGAGCTGGGAGGTCTTCCCTTACTCCCCAGCAACTGGTACAGTGTGGCATCATTGTTCGTACCTTGCCAACATGCAGCTTAATTGACCCATCACTCTTTTGCAGGTAACTAACTCCACCTGCTATTGACAAAAAGGGGGAAAAAAATTTTTTTTTAATATGTTTTCATCTAGCCCCAATATGAGGTTGGTAAGGGAAACTGAAGGACAAAATCCAATAGAGTCTCAACTGTTATGCCTCCATCTGGAGTTAATGGGGTTGCACCTGCTTTTCACAAGGTGTGAACGTGACCCCCCAAAGTGCTCAAGTGAGGCACTGGTACTGCCTCGAACCAAGCTAACAGTAGGGAGGTATCTCCTTGAGGGATAAGGTTAGGAAACAAAACATAACTTTGTATCATGAGGAACACATTAGATTAAAAAAAAAAAGTCATTAGAAGTCAACACAACCAACCATTATTGTTCTCTTGTCCAGCATCAGTGAAATTTTATGCTAGCAAAAACCCAACCGACTTTGCTGACCAGCAGCTACAACAGAACCATAGGGAAGTGTCCAGACAACATGCGGTGGAGCAGCTGGTGAAGCAGGTTCAGCTGTGCTTCAGCCCATGGCTGACTTGGCCATTGCTCTCCTTTGGGGACTTCACGGCCTCAGAAGTTCCTGGGAAGCGTTCCTCACCACAGGACCAATCTGGTCTGCACATGGGACTGAGTAACTCCATAGGACTGGTTGGGGCGGTAGAGGATGTCAACGCAGCCATCAGGATATTTATAGGAACATCTTCAACAACAACAGTTTGCACGGGGCATAAGTGTGTCATCAATTCCAGCACTGGGGCACAGATCAAATGGGAAAAAGGGGAACGGGGAGGGGGGGAGCATTGCCAGCACATGTTTCTCTTCCAAAACACTCCCTGGACCATGAGTTTTCAGTGTGGCTGTAACATCTAAGCCTATAGCTGATTTCTAGCTCATCAGATTTGCCTCTTCTTGCGACTTTTCTTTACTGATCCAAGATGTACGTGTATTTTTATAAGACAGGATAGGCATATGCATTAATGTGCTAATATCTGAGCTACAACCACATCTTCCAAAAGCAGTAACCAACCACTAGGCTACTGGTTAGAGCTTTGGGCAAAGGGAAGCAAAGTACCTGAGCTCGACTGAATTTCTAAGTCATGCTTAGTCTTCTAAATTTCATTTCTTACTAGAAGAATACAGAAGAACACTTTTCTTAGCTCCTGCGTATTGTTACAGAGATATTTGTTCCCTTGAAACAGGACAGCCTGTCACGTTCATCTCAGAACCACAAAACTGGAATTTTTTTAAGCAATCGGAACAGTTGAGCAAGAAAAATGACGGAAGACAGAACTGCAGGCAACCCCGAAAAAAACCAAAAAGAAACTTTTCTGCCTTGTTCCTACCCCACGTGCAGCAGTGCTGGACATGAGCACGTTGTCCGGAGCTCCCAGGCATGGCTGCAAGGAAGAATCACACCTAAAAAGAACTTTTACTTTTCCCCTAGCACAGTGACTGGTAGAGCCCACGTCAGAGCAGCCCCAAAGATTTGCTGCTGCAAATAATGAGAAAATCTTCAAGGACCTGGAACCTCCTCATCCTCCAAATAAATTCCAAACTGCCTTTTTTCCCCCCTTCCAAGTAAAGTGGAAAAGAGAGATCCTCCCATCTTCCAAACTCTTAATAGTGTTGTTCTTAAAATGCTTTGGAGATACTTCAATAGAAATCACTGAAGAAATATTAAATAGAATTTCATCCTAAAGCCTTGCAGGTCATTTAAGGGCCCGATCCACGACTGCATTCAAGTCTCATTCTCTGTTTGCCAAATAACTTCTCATTTAAGGTGATGGGCATCTGTGTGCTTCAGAAGTACATTGGAAACCTCAACAGCTTTGCCAGTCTTGCACTACAAAGTTTATACATACCTCCTTCCCTACATATTTAAACCACTTTGTGAGCTAAATCACAGATTCCCTGCAGTCACAGAAGAACATTAAGTAAAAGTAAAGTAAAATTTGGCTGTCCTTCTATGATGCATCACTACCAACCATCAAGCTTAAGAGCTAACACAGCTTGATTTTCAGCTCCCGAAGTAGGCTCACAAGTCCGACGCTAATGAAAAAAAGTACATCTGAGCACAGTTGCAATGCGAGACCCTGAAAAACAGCAAAAATATGCTACTAATTTCTTCCTTAGTACAAGCACACTCCAAAGATTTGTGTTGACTTTGTAGAACTACTGCAATTAGTTATAAATTATTAAGTGAAAGACTCTGACTCTGTCCAAGTCACAGAGGATACAGACACTGACTTCAGTTACTGCTCTGCTAATTGAAGTACTGCTCGACCCAAAGTTAACTTAGCATGCAGCTAGTAAAACGTCTGATTCTTTTCCTTTTTCCAGCAATGTTTTAAAAAACACATTATAAGAGTTTGTATCATGCTACAGAAATACGCCCAGAAAGACTGGGGTGATTTCTCTGCTGACTCTTTTTTCCTTAAGTTGAAACATACACCTTGGGTAGCCTTTCGCATACACTTATTTAAGAAGAAAGCATGTTAGATATGAAATATGAACTTTCCAAGTTCACCTTGGAAACCAGGCTCAGGTTCTCATCTTGCCTCCAGGAAAGAGCAAGGAATGGTAAAGAGATGGTCCATTTAATCACTAGAAGAGTGGAAAAACATGAAGGAAAGAGTAACTCATGTAATTCTGTAGAAGACTTCAAGCACTTTATGATGTTTCAGGGCTCAAAAAACAAATGTCTTATTTACAGGATCCACACTGGAAATGAGCAGGTTAGTTCTACCTGGGTTCAGAGACCAGTTCTTACCCTGAACATCCTTGGGGCTTCAAGAGGTGACTTCAAGGTCACTGGACCCTCCTTTCTCATCTTCTACACCACCTCGTAGCACAGTGAGCAAAACAAGCTCTCTTGGGTGCTAGGGAACTGTGACTGACCGTACCTGCCAAAAGGCTTCGCATCCCTGGAGATGCTTGTCAGCCCATCTCAAATCCACACCAGGTACCTGCACGACAGCTACCTCAATCCTAAGATGTTTCCACCAGAATGGAAAGTTACTCAAATTAATGACCTGAGTGACGCTACTGAGAGCCCTGAATTACTTTCAGGCATTTTTCTTGACATCAGCTTGATGATTTACTGAACC
The DNA here is from genome assembly GCA_013389945.1 of Fregata magnificens. Lineage (NCBI taxonomy): Eukaryota > Metazoa > Chordata > Aves > Suliformes > Fregatidae > Fregata > Fregata magnificens. Next base: position 17,900 of record WAAD01012697.1, read on the forward strand.
GCAAGGCTGCACTACTAAAATAGAAGTACAGTGTTGCATTACAGAAAAACGAGTTTGCAGGATAGGAGGCTATGAATGTATTATAGCAAGCGTTCACTCCAGCAACGGAAAGAGAAGCAGGGATTTACTTTCCCATCAGGGCAAAGGACTAATGCAAAGCAGTAAATCATTAATCCCAAAGAGAGACAGACTTGTCTTCTGGATAGATGAAGGGCAGATAGATCAGCATTTTTTTATTACAAGTAAAAAGCTTCTGAACCCTCAGATGAGGAAGTCTTAGTCTTTCACAGTTCAGGATGAAACTTTATAATGAAATAAGGAAAAAGAAAAAAAAATCCAACATCAGCCTTGACTTCTAAGAAGTCAGGACTTTTCTAGGCAGTTACCCGCACAGAGAAGAATCCAAAACGTGAACATTTCTTCAGCTGGTGGGGACGAGAGGGAGGAAGAGAAGAAACAAGCCTGCCTGCTCCTCTAACGGGATGATACATTTTTGCTGTGGCTAAAAATGTGCTAGCCGATACTCAATAGCACAGGATTTTCCCTCACTCCCTGGTATTATCTTTAGGCATGAGACAATAAAATCCTCTAACTGTTCCATTTTTACCATTTTCAAGAATACCTTGCTTGTTTGCAGGAACCCGCCCACCAGTCTATTCCATAGAGACAGTTTCATGTCAGAAGAAGAAAAGCCTTCTCAAAACCCTAACAAAGAAACCTTCCCCTAAAACACCTCAAAGAAAGCTTTTCTTCCCAATGGTTGTTTTTAGTGTTTAAGCCAGTCACCCAAAATTTCTTTAGAAAAAGATTTCACATACTAAATTTCATGGAGAGCTACCCTTTGTAAGGACAGATTTGCAGCTCACCCTCGTTGCAGGAGGATCCCCATGGCTGGGCCATGCGCTATTTTGTTGAGCCAAGAGGAGAAACACCCTGCGCATAGGACAACAGGTCAACATCCTATATACAGACACCACCAAAAAGTTCCTGCAGCTCACTAACCTGAAAAATAATACAGGCCAATTCATTTGCAACTGGAAAAGCCAAATGATGCCAAAAAACGAAGAAGATGCCAAAAAACGAAGAAGATGCCAAAAAACGAAGAAAGTCAAAGTTTTGATTGGACCAGATAAAATTTTTAAAACTCTAACGCAATTTCTCTGTTTTGCACACACAGGATTAAACACTAATGTCCAGATGCATTAATAAGATTGATGAGGGTAACGCAAAACACAAAACCATGTGACACAGCACCAGCCCACCTAGCAGGTGACCCAACCACTCACCTACGCTGCTGCATACCCCTGCTCTGTTAGAGGACCAAAAACACAAATGGAGCTGAAGATCAAATAATTAGGCCGTGCACGTTACCCAGTCCAAACTTCTTCACATCCTTCAGACATTTAGCAGCGTCAGTCTTGGCTGTGCGATGATCAGTTATGCAAAAATACTACTCCTGGTACTCAGGGAGGGTAAAAACCACCATCAAATACAACAGGGGGTTAAACTTCTGCAACAAACTGGGTAGATAAAAGGCACTGTGGAAGGACACTTGCCCTCACCGGTCCCAAGGGACATGGAAGGCTGATGCTAAGCCTTCTTCTAAGCAGCTACTGGGACTTGCCAGACACCAGGCAGGATTTTTGCCCCTTGGTCGTAGCTCCTGCACTGCCCAGCCTGGAGTCAGCAATCACCTCCTGCCAGCCAAGAGCCGGAGTAAAATGAGGTTTTAAAAATAACCTTGAGAGATGCTGCAACGCAACGTGCAAAAAGGAAGTTGGCTGCTCTCCTAATTGGGGGAGGAAATTTCTATTCCAGTGTACTAAATGTGAAACAGAAGGGAAAACGAGAGCCCTCGCACTTATGAGGTGCTACTGTGGGAAGTTATCAATAAACTCTCCTCGAGGGTAACGGCAACAGCCCAATTTAAAGCACATTTCGCTGACCAGGGCTACTGCCTGGTCTAAGACAGAGAACCGCACTACTTCAAGAGAGAGAGATGCTGCGAACAAATGGAAATTTTAAGTGGTGCTAAGTGAACCCACACATCGCACATCAACAGGCTGGGTCTAGAAGATTGCAGAGAAAGCCAGGAACGGTAGCTGTAGTTCAGGAAGACAAATCGACCACCAACATAAGCACTGCTTTCTACAAGGACAGAATTGGCAAGGGTCTTCATCAGGAGGGACGGACAAGCCGACCAGAGGTCTGTAATGCAAGCTCTGTGAACACAACAAGGGAATTTTGTACTGAAAGCTGAAAAAAATTGGGAAAGACCTAAGCAATGCTGAGTAAAGAAGCTGCTCAACGGGTGGGTGAATGCCAGAAGAAAGAGAGTGGTGGGGACTCATCCACACCCCCTACGCAACAGCAGTCTCCTCCAGGAGGAACGGCCGAGCACCATCCATTTACCCCAGGACTTCAGGAGCCCCAGCACAAAGCTGGTCAACTTAAAGTCCAAGGAGATTCTGGAATATCACATCCTGGAGAAGATGGCTTTGTGACTATTTGGAAAAAATACTTATTTATGAGGATACAATGGTCAACATGGCCTGATCCTCTACAGGGAAATTTCAGTACTGGTATTTCCTGAGTGTGGGCAAATGGGGACACAAGTCCGATGGGATACTTAGGACTCTACAGGGCAGCATCCTCTGTGGAACACAAGCCATGACGGACTTTGGTAAACAAGTTCTGTGGGTCTGGATTAAGAACAGATCCTGAAGCAGGAGAAGGAATGCAGGGGGGCCGTTATATCTGGTCCATGACTAAAACTGCTCCCATGCCCTGAGCCAACCCTTCATGGGATGACCGATGAAGCGATCCCCTACAGTTTGCTTCTGCCAGAGAGCAAGCCTATTTTCCCACAGTCCTGAAACCACCATATCTGGGACCAATATGGTTTCTCAATAGTAATATAAAGCTCTTTTCATCCCTCCCTCTCTCCCTCAAGGTGGCAACTACCATTCAAAATGACCAATCCTACCAAGTGAAGCATCCTATATACGCATGTCTTACGATCAACTCTCCAGCTCCCCCACAAAGCCACAGAAAACAAGTGACTATAGATGCTAACCTCAGATATAGATAGACAAGCTGTTGCTCATGGACTATCTTTATAAGTCTTCTGGAAAGAGTTACCAAAGATAAAACAATCTTTCGAGCTTCTGATTTAAAAGGGACTTCTGGGTTATGTCTGTCTTAAAAGCCAGTATAAATTTGCATTTATCCCTGGAGGCTCCGAGTACCAAAGGGTTCCCGTTGGGCTTTAACAATGCTACTGCCCTTTTTCATGAAACAATGACAAATTCTAGTTCTCATGACAGATGCTTATCCTCTGCAGAAGTCAACAGCAAAAATGTGAAATGGATACTGAGCATCACGATATTCTTACAAAATTGTTTAGTCTCCTCAGCAAAGTACGATTAAGAACTCAGCAACAAGTAATGAAGATGTGTTGAAAGAGATACCAATCTCAGCATAAAAGCCAGCTCAGCTTCCTCCCAAGTCCTTTTAGCAAAATGGATCTCTGCTCTTCTGTAGGGCTCTCGGCAGAGATTTCATTCCTAGTTTTGTCAAGATTGTCCACTGTAAAGGCTTTAGAGGAAAAACAGTAAAATGAAAGGGAAAGAAGTTAAGGCAGTTCAGAGCCTAAGAAGTCACCAAACTATTGCTCACGGAAACTTCAGAACACCATTCATCTTCTGAATGGACCCACCAAGAAAGGCATTTCAGTGGCTCTGACACAACAGCCATCCTTGTGGGAGGTCTAGTAAAAATTCTCAGTGCCTGGGACTTACAAAGCCGGGAGGAAGGTAACAGTGCTTAGCAGGATCACCCAAGAAAAGCAATTGTCTTTTTAACAGGGAAGACAAGGGCAAAATTCCCTCCACACATTTATAGCCAGAGGCAGCGTAGCCTAGCTAAAGCAATGGGTACAGGTGGCACTTCAATACTGAAGATCCTCTACCTAGCTCAGGAGGGAGGAAGATTCCAGGAAGACCACAGAAATTCCTACAGACCTGCCGGCCACCAGCAAGACAGCGCATTAAGAGGTAGTATGGGAAGGTACGCACAGTGTATTTGAACCGACCCAAGAAATTTCCTATCGCAAAGGGGGTTTGGTCCTCAGCAGAAAACCAAAATTGATCATGCTGGACCCTTGCCCATTCACAGGGTAATAAGTATTTGTCGATAATTACAGACACTTACTAAGTAGATTAAAGCCATCACTCTTAAGCACAGAGACCTAAACGCAAGTTGAAGTATGCTGTATCCAGCTGAGAACTCAGACCAAGAATCCCGCTTTGCCATTCATGTCCCTCAAGAAAAATGAAAACACGTCCACATCAAGTAGAAATTTCACATCCTTATCTGCAGGTATTGCATCTGCTGAGTGCTACAGCTGAACGTCCAAGAGGCCCCTGAAAAACAGGCATTTTTATCGCTTTCAAACAAGTCCCACAACAGAAATGACCCTGGAACAGATGAAAAGCAAAATCATTATGTGGATTTACCCGATCAGCACTCGCTGCTTGGATCGTTCACTAGAAGCGTAACAGGCTTCCAGCAACATGGAAACTACCTCAGCAAATTCACTTTCCCCTCTTTCCTTACCTTCAGAGGCAAGAAGGAAGAGTGCAATTTTCTATGGTGAAGATGTCAATGAAACTCCAACGCTGGGCACCAGCTCCAGGAATTCCTTGGGCTTGGGCACACCCCACTTCGCCGAGCCAAAACCCAGCAGCACAGAACTGCTTGCTTGGTTTCACAGGATGATTTGAACCATGTGAAAAACACCTGTGACAGAACCTTTGCACCCAGAAGCATGACGGCTATTAGCTAGCAGCTTTGCAAAGGTTTTTGGTGTCCATAGATAAGAAAAATTAACAAGTCCACAAGCTCAGCTGCTGCCTCCGATAGACCTCCAGCAAGCAAGTCCTCAGCGCAGGACAGACAGGGACCCGTTGGAGCAGGTCCAGAGCGGGGCCAGAAAACTGGTCAGAGGGCTGGAACAGCTCTGCTATGGAGAGAGGCTGAGAGAGTTGGGGTTGTTCAGCCTGGAGAAGAAAAGGCTCCGGGGAGACCTTGTTGCGGCCTTTCAGTACTTAAAGGGGGCTTATAAGAAAGATGAGGGGACACTTTTTAGTAGGGCCTGTTGCAATAGGACATGGGGCAATGGTTTTAAACTAAAAGCCGGTAGATTCAGACTAGACATAAGGAAGAAATTTTTTGCAGTGAGGGTGGTGAAACCCTGGCAGAGGTTGCCCAGAGATGCTGTAGATGCCCCATCCCTGGAAACATTCAAGGTCAGGTGGGACGGGGCTCTGAGCAACCTGATCTGGTTGAAGATGTCCCTGCTCATTGCAGGGGGGCTGGGCTGGATGACCTTTAACGGCCCCTTCCAACCCAAACCATTCTGTGATTCTATGATTCTATTCAACCTGCACAACCCATACATCTGGCAAAAGCTGGATGCCTAACCGGCCAACCTGCCCACCCCAGCAGTCAAGATCAGCTGAAGCAGGTTTCCTGGCTCAGCCCCTGTGCTGAGCAGACGTAGCAGTGCTTGGCATAGAAGGTCAAAGCAGAACAAATACGGGTAAACTCCAAATTAAAGTCTGCAATTTCCTCCTCTTGCCCCATTTTTGTTTGCAGCAGGGAGAGGTTCCCCATCACCATGGCTTTCTCCCAGGGCCTGGTTCTTTCTAGAAAAGAGTATTTTCATCGGACACTTGGCTTTTACAGAAACTGTGCCAGAATATCTTCTAACACTATTCAATCTCCAGCTTGCACTGAACTGCAATAAAAAATTTTAACCCTAAATAGCTTACAAAGACATCTTTACTTGTTTTTTATAAAGCAAATATGGCAACTTTTGATGCAAAACTTGGGTTTTTTGTTCTTAGGTCTTTTTTTTTTTTAATGACAGCAGACAAATCTTGCACCAGGTAACAAGGCAACGAATAAAACTGTGAATAAGGACTAAAAATAACAATACCAAAGACTGATGCAGTGTGGAAACCGTGCCTTAGTGCTATGAACTAGACATTTCTGTGCCTCACTGTTACTTTGCAGAGTTTTGAACATCTCCCTCTATATGCACACTGTTCTCAATTTATGTAAAACAAATGTATAAACATGCTGGAAGAGTCTTTGAGGAGAGTTGGTAACAAAATAGGAAGCTCCCACGATAAGCCAAATGGCAGAAATCATCGGACACTGCTACAGAAGTATTGTTACATTCAAATGTACAGTAGGTTTTAATTATATTGTAATAAAGAGCTATATACATGGGCATTTTTTCTGATTTACTAGATCGCTTCTTTAAATTATAACCCAAGCTGTATTTTTAACAAAAACACTTTTTTAAAAAATAATTAAAAATAGAAACAGCACTGCAGCAAGCTTTTGGAAAATTTTCGAACTCGATTGTTTATTGGGACTCCAACTAATTTTAATGAAAATATGGTTATAGTTTTAAAAAACAGCACTTTTATGTTTTGCATAAGGAAAGTCCCTACAATGCAACCTCCAGGGCACTTTTTAAAGAAAAAAAAAAATCTCAAATGGTTGCAGGGCTCTCTGGCCAAAAGCCCTCCTCGAAAACCAAAAGATGTGGGTTGCAAACTATTTCAAGTATCCACAACAAGTGAAACTGGATGTAGAAAAATATGTTCTCAACATTTACTTCTGTTTATGGTGAAACTGGAACCAGATGACCCCTAACAACATATTGTGTGAACGGGTAATTAACCAGCTGCAGATGGAGCCCAACTGCTGATCATTTACATTCGCAGCACTGATCATTTCCATCCAGCTCAAGGAAAAGGTCAGCTGGCGGGTAATCTGGGACAGTCCCTCCCATCAGAGCCTCCAAATGCATCCCCAGCGCTGCAGGCTTGATCCAGCCAAAGAGTTATCTGTAGTGCACAGCTCTGGCGAGAGATGCTGGCTCGGTGCAGGATATCTCACCGGCTTCTGGTGCAGGACCTCTCACCGGGGCCATGCTGGTGGAAGAGAGGTTCAGGAGTTGATACCCGCCCTTCTCCCATGGGTGGTTCTCCCGTATGGTTTCCCTTCCTCACCTCCACCATTGCAGCCCTCTCCTGCTCGTTCCACCACAATGTTATCGCAGTTTGGTTTCATGTTGCTATGAAGGTTACAGGAAAGATCTCCAAGTGACCTAACTGGACTTGGACCAGCCTGCAGTTATGTTGCCTTGATCTTCCGCAGTAACTCGGTCATTCCTCCACTTTTCCAGTTCATTCATACGAAATTTCCACCCTCCCCTTCCCACTAAAGGCAGTGCCTCCTCCACCAGCTTTGCAGAGCACACACCAGGCAATGCCGCTTTCTCCTGTCTCACCTGGAAACTTATGCACGCTGCTCTGACGTGGACAATAGCACCTCTGAAGCCGGTGTGAAGGCAGCGTTCAGCTTGGGAGTGATTTAAAAAGATAACGTGCACTACCCTTTGGGATATAACACACCACATGGAAAGTTCAGCTGGAGCTGAGGTTGTTCAGACAAAGGGCTGGAGATGATGCCCCTTCACTACAGAAGCACTGACTGCTAAATGCCAATAAACCCCTAAATCAGTATCCCCTGTGCTAGTGCCCATTTGGAAGAAGAAAGAGGTTTTAACCAGCAGCCATGTTTTATCCCACTTTTTTGATAACAAAAATGCAAGTCACCATGACTTGATCACAATTCTATATGCACCCAAAAAACTCCTAAATGAGGAATAAGATAGCACTACCAATAGTACACGTATACACATATGTATACACACACACATATATACACACACTTTTAAAAAGGGCCAGTTTCATCAAGCTGAAAACAATTATGAGCCAAATCAGTTGGGAAAAAGAATGTAATCAGAAAAATATGAAGACTAATTGAAAATTGTTTAAGAACATTTTAACTAGATGCTCCAAAAGCCACAATCCCACAACTGAAAAAGGCGGCCACGCTAGTTAAAAGGCAACCTGGCTCAGACGGAAGTTAAGGAGGCTATAAAAAAAAAAAAAGAAAAAGGGAACATGACAAATGGAATAAAGAGAAAAGCTCAAGCTGACAAACAAAAATCTGGTGTTAGGATGTGTAGATAGCTGATATGGGAAGCAAGAGGATACATGAAGAAATCAGTGGCTGGCTGAGTTAAGTTTATCAGTGATTTCTTTTTTTAAGCACATTAAGGGTAAAACAGTCCAATGGATCATTCCTCTAGCAAAAGGAAGGGTTCGGGGTTTTTTTCCTGTGGAAATGCAGAACTGGAAAAAAAATTGTTCAATAGTATCTTACTCTGCACTGCTAAGGGAGGTCGTCATATCACAGACATGCAAAACACTCGTCCTCTTGCATTACTATGCAATGAAATGGCAGGCGGGATAGCAAGCCATTTTTAGTTCAGTAGATAGTACAATTTAGATGTACAAGCATGGAAATAGTGTCATAACTTCTCCTAATATACTGGATTTAGTTCTGGTGTCCAAATTCAAGAAGGTTGCTGAAAAACTGCTCTGGTTTCATTGTCCAGCAGATGACCGGACTGGAAAATTTGGAGTTTTTCCATTGGGAAGCAGAACTTGACTGATTTCTTCCACCGCAGCGAAGGTTAGTGAACTGTAAGTACTCAGCCAGGGAACTCGAGTTTGCAGTTTAGTGCCACAAAGTCAATCTGAGTATTTTAAAGAAAGCCAAAGGTAGACTAAAAATTAGGTCCATGTTATTATCAAAGAGAGTAAGTGAATAGACACGTCAAGTGCAAAGTACCTTAATATTTGGAGAGAGCAGAAGACTGAAGAATATCTTGGCAATTATTTTCCACTGATTGTATCTGCAATCCTTTAGGAAATGAAGGGAACAAACATTAAAAAAAAAGAGGAAACAACAACGAACCAGAGGAGACAGAGACCAGACAGGCAACAGAAATTCGTGAAGAGTGGAAGTAAACAGCACAGAAACCTGCCAATGACACTAAAAATTAAGGTATTTGCACAACTGAAGACAACAAACTTCACGGGAATTTTAAGGGAAATTGAATCCACAACTGATACACCTGGAAGGACTGGTCAGGGGACACATTTAGGAAAGACTGAAAGGTTAGGAGGGGACAGAAAGGTGAAGTATCTGCCTGGGACTCAAGAGAGCGGTGAAAGCTGAAGGAGCTGCACTCATCAGAGATGAGAGCGGAGCACGACCCGAGTGTCCGAGAAAGCAGCTGGTGCAAAGCTATGACAGCTGAAGGGTTAGAAGGGCCAAAATGAGTTGCCCAGCTCTACAAGGACCATGGAGATCCATTAGCACCTATCTACAAATTACACAAAGCATGGGCCACCAGAATGGGATGAACACGGCACACGGACCCAAAGGGAGAAGGAGCATGGAAGGGATTTCTCTTGAGCTGTGTTAGGTAACACTTAAAAACGTTCAACTAGCATTGCAGAAACGCCAGATTTTCAAAGCCTATGGGATTGGAAAATCGACAGCATCGTACCTTGAGTTGTTTTGCCACCTTTAGTAAATACATCTGGAGACAACTAACACCCACTGTGGACTGTCTGGCTTTGGCCTGTTGACCTTTCAGATTCTGTGAACATTTAAATGTAAATAGCAATTTTCCTGCTTAAAATGAACTTTTCCTATAGAAAAACTGTTGTCCTTTAAGCTGCCCAAACACCTCGGTCTGGACTGAGAACTAGCAGACAACCCTTAAGCCTGGAAATGGTTGGTTTGGCGGGGGAAAAAATGTACGTATCTACATATAGTAACGAAGAGTGAAAATTCAGAGGGGCACCAAGACCATGTTTCATCCTTAATGGTACCATCTGATACCAGGCAACGGTAATAGTTCAACAAGAATAAATAGATGCCAGAGACAACCAAAGAAATACTTTCCTAATAAGCCAAACCGTGGCGTGTACAATGCTGCCCTCTCCCCCCAAGGTCAGTCCTCCTCCGTGAGTCAGAACTTGATTCATTTTCCCGTAACACAGCAAGTTTAACAATCCAAGAATTTTCAAGTTTCATCAAAATCCATAAACACATTTTATTCTATCCAGAAGAACATTGAACTTGGCGGGACAGAGTACCACAGCGGTGGCCCCAAGTCAAGAAAAATCCTCTTTTGAAGAGTCAAACCATCTCCCAGGAGTTAAATGAAGTAGGTCTGGAAAATGGGCATCTACTCTATACACAAATATTCTCCTTTGTCATAAACAAAATAGCCATAAAAAGCTCGTAATTATTCCACATTTACATTAACAGCATGTTAAAAACATGTCATCCTATTAGGTGAGTGAAGTTATCCGGATCGGACAAATTGGCAACTGAGGCACACGTGGATTAATAACTTGCCCAAGGCCACACAAAGAGCGTTATCAGAGTCAAAATCAGAACACCAAAATGCTTGGCTGCTGGACTGTGCTCAATTTATTTTTTCTTTAAACTCTTCTTTTTTTTTTAATTTGGTCTTCGCCACAAGAAGAAAAACATGAAGTATGAATCTATTATTCCTATAGGCATAAAATTTTAAGAGATCACAGTAGTCAGGTAGTCTGACATCTTGAACAATGCAGACGAGGAGTCGTCCACTAATTAATACCTACTTGGAGGTCAGTAGTTGTGGTTGAACTGGAACATAAAGCTTTTAGAGAAAAACAAGTCATTCTGATTTTAAAGTTTTTCCAGGGATGATGCAATGTCCACCACAAATCTTGATGGATTGTTCCAGTAGCTCATTACCTCCACTCCCATGCCTTTACCCAGCTTTGACCTTTCCCATCACATCTTACCAAACCTTTGGCTGCTTACATTAAAACGGCAGCTACTATCAGCGTTTCCTAATGGACATCCAGAGAAGCAGAGGTCGCAATCATCATCTTTGATAAATCAAAGATTATTTCCTAATTTCCTAACCCTAATCCTGATGAAGGTTCAAATGGTCGCATCTTTGTACAACAAAACCATGAATAACTCTAGCAATATTAGGACAACCTCTGTATAAAACCCTGATGCTCAACAAAGGCAAATATTGCGTTGCATGAAGTGATGCTTTGCAGGTGACATAAAATTAACACTTGCCACGAGTATGTTCAGTAATGCTCATGACATGGCTCACTTGCAATTTTTGCCTGAACTGTACTATTCTACGTCCTGCAAGATGCAGCAACTGGGGAAGACAGGTCAAAAGATGAATTAAAACTTTTATTTAGAAGATAACACTCCAAGCAGAGGTGTTCTCCTCTACCTTGTCAGAGAAAAAAAAACTAGGTCCCTCTGTTCCCATATGAATTTTGGCCATAAGAAAGCTCATTCCTTTAGGACACCCTAAGGTCCACTGGAATTGATTTCACATCAAAGATATTTCTTTACTCCATCCTACCCAGACACCCTATGTACCCAGAGGTGCCTCCAAAGGACCCTCAGTAGCATTTCTCTTAGTACCTCTAACTTCCACCCCTTCCTCAGTATATCTGCAAAACCAGCCCACCATGTCCTTCAGCAGCTCATATCAATTTATCTGCCATGTCCTTCAACTGCCTGGCTGAAAACAGATTCACTGATGAAGAGTGATCAGAAGCAAGACATTTAAGAGCCATACATGACCAGAAGGGCTTAATATCCATCTCATGTGGTAACAGAAAGACTACTGCTCCACCAGAGGAAGACTGTTCCGCTTCTTTCTTCATTACAATAAAATGAGCAGCAGATTAGCCATCACAACAAACCATTTAATAAGGGGAAAACGAGCTGAATGTGAACTACGCAATCCTATACTATTATACAGAAGATGTAGCAGTAACGAACAACGCCAAGCCTAAACCCAACAGAAGGAAACACGTGTAAAGATCCTATTCAGCCTCAAGAGATTCCAGATCAACATGACTATGGGAAGTGGACAAGTCTGTATCCGTCATTAAAGAAAAGAATAACCTTAAAAATATAATTGCACCTACAATCAATAACCTTTGAGAAAGTGCTTGCAGTTTTCAGATAGCTCAAGATCTGGTGGGAGGAGTGCAGACTGGGTGAATAAGAAATCAGTTTTTATTTTCCCTGTTCACTTTCCTTCTTCCACTATCTCCAGTTCATGAAACATCCCCAAATCATGCACCTCTGCTTCAAGCTAAGTCTGGAAAATTTTTCACAGGCATGTGTTGAGAACATACTTCACACATCACCAACTACATGCACACTCCCACATATTTGCATGATACAAACAAAGCCCCCACCAAAACTAGGCTAAAGCGATGCCTCTGACTACCTCTACTACTAATCCCGCTGCATGATTTTTCGGGAGCTACCACCCAGCACTCAGCGACCTGACCTGAAGTTCACATTTGGTCAGCACTTCTGATAAACAATACTTTCCAATTGGTTTTTACTGAGGTTTCCAACTGAACTGTAATTTTCCACATCTTCAAAGAAACTACCCCTTCGTTGTATCCTGGATGGCCTTCAAAGTTTTTATTCAATTTTATTTCTACACTCTCTTATATTACTCCTCCTCCTAAGATGGCAAGGGGATTATTTTTCTACCACCATTTTTAGTAGTAAGTAGCAGCAAACTTGAAAGTTGCCACCTAAAAAAAAAAAAAAAAAAAAAAAAAGAAAGAGAGAGAGAACGAGGAGACGAGGAAGAAGAAAACCTGTTAAACAAAATCAAGAATTCCTAACTCTAATATTGGTAGTGAGACTAAACCAGATGTCTAGAAATAAAGTAGACCATAATTTCTAATCACAACAGTGCAGGAATGTATTTCAGATGAAGCTTTTTTGGGGGTGGGAGGGGTTGTTGGGTTTTGGGTTGGTTTTTTTTAAGGGTGCCTTAGGAGACAACTGAAGTGCTGAATGTTGCACTCAGACCAGCAGCTCTCAGACTACATCTCAGGAAATCTTCCTAGTAGCAAATAAAACAGAAAAATCCTCCTAAACATAGTGAAATGGAAGAGAGAGAAAAGATGACCACATGCTAACAGGGTATAAAAAAAAGCCTACAAAATCCCAACCAAATAAAAAAACCAAACCCAAACCCCACCCCACCCCCCAAAAAAAAGAGTCATAAGACACAAGAAGCGCCTTCCAGACTAGACTTTTGATTTGCAACTGCAGATATAATGACATGCAATTAATAAATCAAGAACTTTACCCCTTAAAAGAACTCAGATATTCATCTGAAACAGACCCTGTAGTTGGATCTATTTCTTAATTCTTGGTGCTCTTCCAAGACACTGGATACATCAAGTATCAGTGACTTATTCCAATACCTCATCTGGTGCCACATCTCCTCTACCTGATGGGGGGCTCATAGATACACAGGACCCGAGCCCACCACGTACAGGACAACCCAAGCGTATTTCCAGAGCCTGAGAGAGGAAACATCGCTACCACCGAGAAGGCAGCGAGAGGAGGCTGAAGGTATCCTCACACCTGAAAAGGTGCTGGAGGAGCCAGAGCAGATGTCCAAGGCAGGATGAATTATGCAAACCATACAAAGTTTGCAAGCTGAGAGACACTGCAGACACACAAGGGTGTGGAAATTATATGTTTCTAACATTGCAAAAGCCCCATGCTGCTGAACATCAGTTTTTTGGTCAAGTATTTTGCAGTTGTCTTATGGAAGCAATAAGCATGCACAGTGCTGTGTGCTGAACAAAGCACATGATTATTTATCATGGTTTACTAGAAGAAAAAAACCCAACAGGCTAGAGGTCCAGAAGGGCCTCTGAATCATGTCCAGTTAAGGCAGCTACCGCACACCAACCCCTTCGGCACTCACCAGCGCTCAACCCTCCATACAGGAAAACACTTACTCTGCAATTTCTCTCTTTCAGCCACGGTGAGGAATGAGGTCTCCTTCCCAGATTTGCAGCACAACCAGCCAAGAAGGCAGAGCAGTTTTGCTAAAGGCCACATAATAGTTTCCTGGTAATTATCCTCATTCCCCACTCACCGGGCTACGCCAACATCAGTAGCTTCAACCTCACAGCCAATAAATAAAACCTTTAGTAACAGCATTAAAAAGCGTATATTAAGCACGGAATTCTCTGGAGCGAGGTTACCTCTCTGCAAGGCGTTCTTTAATCTTTACAACAAGCCCACTTAAGTACAAAACCTGACCCTGGAAACCTGCACCAAGGTCCAAGGGCTGAAGACAAAGTGATTACACAGAAACGAAGCAGGTCCTTCACTGCGACCCGCAGCAAAAGGGGTCCAACCTAGCACCAGGAACATCTGAGCCACTGCAGGTCTTCTGCACCAAGAAGCCTATTCAAGAACAAATGAATGGTGTTTTTCATCTTAGCCTGATTTTCAGGATCTTGGAGGGGCACCTCTAATGCCTGGCAACCTAAGACAGTACTTCTACAGATGCCATTATTGCCATCTTTTATACCAGATGTGGAAAAAATTTCTGAACCTGATGTGAGCAACCTTCACCTTCTACAGTTTTGAAGTTTTACATTTCCCCAGGCTGTTTTCTTGCCCCCACTTGTGTCCTACCCTCACTACACCACAAATCCTGCAGGCCAGAAAGCAAATATTCAGGTGGTAATTTAGGAAGACACAAATTAAACTAATAAGCATCAACAGGTCTTTAGTGGCCAAGAGACAAGTTCCTAGATTTCTGGGTCACATAAAACACCCTGGCGCCTCCCTCCAAATACAGAGAGGAGTATAATGTCAGTACTGGTTATTACTGTATCAAATCTCCTATCCATTCACTCAAAACTAACATTGAAGTTGAGGGATCACAGCACACAGGGGCACGGTTAGCTACAGGGACATTAAATACATCGAGTTTCAACTGGTCGGTGCCTGTAGTGAAATAATGCCAGTTGTATACAGCAAGTTAGCAAAGTCAGGGCAACCTTTTAGTAAATCATCTTGGTCAAAGAAAAACGGAAAAATGTGTGGAAGTCAAAGGTATAGGTAAAAACCCCAGAGCAAGGAAAAAACACACGACTTCCCTTAAAAGTTCCTCTTCTGATCCATTGCCTGGTGCAGCCAACTGCAAGGAAAATGTGGATCAAGCACTAGATAATTTCAATACAGCTATTTTTACCTTGAAATATTTGTCATATCACAACTCTAGCACCTCTCCATGTGTGTGTTTGGTTTGGTTTTAAATAGCACCGTTCGCTACGGCTCTGTGCCTTCCACTCGGCCAGCTCTGGCTTTGCCGACATAACATTCGCATCCAAGGTGCAGTGATGCGGGATGCTGAAGGAGCCAGCTCCAAACTGCTCCACAGAAGATGGGATCCAGCACAGAGGCTGCTCCTTCCCACCTTACACTGACTTCCACAGTAACACGGTACTTCCCTCCTCTTCAAGCATTGCTGCCTTCAGCTCCTAAATGCTTTTGTTCCCAGGTGCTTTATGGACCTTCCTTAATGGAAACTCACTTTGTAAATAGGTTATTAATCCTTTGTCCTCAATAAGTGGTAGCAAACAAGTGTCAGCTGACATAGGCGCATCATAAAGATCACTCACTGCTGTATTAATTAACATGTGACTATTGCAAATATTACTGGCAGCGCACTAGTCATGGCAACTGGTAAATGGAGTGACAAGGTGATCTTCTGTCCATCACAAACATCGCGCTTGCATTAGTATCTGTAGCATTAACAGTACCCAATCCTAACAAAACCTATTCAGATAATAAACATCCAATATTAACACCCCAGACAGCAAACATTCTTCTTTTATTCCAAACCCTGTGTTCATTTTAGGTCATTATGGTGGTATTTCACATCTTTTTAAACACATATGAATAGAAAATGGCATTGATGAAGCAACAGTCAGACGAGGAGGTAAAACTGTTGCTTCACAAACCCAGCAGCCAAAATCAAGGTTGCCCTTCATCTCCAAGCACATAGTTACAGGTATGTGAAATCAATGAAGCAGAGCAGGAGTGAAATGCGAGTGCAATGATTGCTCTGACCCTTCTAACAAGCAAGCATCCCAATTACCGCTACAGAAAACGACTGCATAAAAATCATTTAACCTACAGTACCCTACCCTTGCAGTGGGCTATGGAAGTCAAGAGGCTGTAATCACACATTTCACTCATTTTTCGCTGGGGAATTTCGAGGCACAGGTTTTCTCTGGAGAGAATCAACCAAGATGAGATGGATGACTTGCAACCACTCAGCCCAGCTCTCGCAGGCAACACAGAAGGGTCCTTCATGTTGCGTATCTAGTTTTATTTTACTTACTTCCCCAAACCCTACAACCACAGCCATTGGGATCTTTGATTTAAAGCACTAATTAAAGGGGGAGAGAGGGAAGGAAGACAAAAAAAAAAACTAACCACAAAACATACATCAAATGCAGAACAAAATAACTGACCCGTAGCCGATGGAGCTGCCTCCGCTTCTTTCACAGCCTACACCAGAGGCTGCTCTGCCAGATGCTATTTTTGCAACTCAACCAAAAAATAACTTGTGGCGATTTCATCTGATTTCCTATCATCTAGTTCCTGAACGTTCCTAAGTCCCAAGTCCTAAGACTTCCACAAAGACGACAGTCTTCAGATACTAGGACAGGTCTCATTTGGTAGTTGTCCAGCCATCCTAAAGTACGTACATGGAACACAGGGGAGAAAAATGTTTGATAATAACCGAGACAGGATCTGCCATTGTGACCAACCTGCTCAAAGCCATAACAAACTTGCAAAGTGACGTGTAGTTTCAGATTCCTGAACTTACCTACTGGATCATGCCGGGCTTCTACAGGTAGGGAATTTGTCTAGAAGGTGGTCTCACACTCTACCTTATCCCACCAAGGATTAATAGGATCTCAGGTGCTAAATGTTAGAGATAATGATTGAAAAAAAAAAAAAGAGGAGTCTCAGAGAAGGAGATGTCCAGAGCACCTGCAGCGAGGAAGAATTGCTTCTGAGCACCGAGCATTGTCTGATAGACCACGAGAGGTCTTTTGAAGATTCCAAGCCATTAAAAAAATCCTGTACAACCTTAGCTGAGGACCTCCAAGCTCTCAGTTTACACTTTAAGGGCTTAAATAAAAACTCACATAGCATTGACTCCCTAGAGATGCATACACATCCTTAGAGGTGGCATCACTTTTAATTTTATATCAACTGGTTTACCTCAAAGCTGTAAACCAAGGACAGGGTTCCTCTAAGACTCAGCTACGAATCCAAACCTCTTCATCTGCTGAGTTTTATCACTGGGAAAACGGAGAGCGCATCAGATGTGGACAAAGCAATTACTAAGATTTCCTGGTAAAAACAGTTCTCAGTGCTTCCATTTAGACACTTCTCAACACTGCCTATATTCAGAAATACACATTCCTTTAAGGTAGCCATGGGTCAAGCAGGAGAAATAAATCGGGCATTTTATTCAAATGCAGCTTTTAATGGATGAACAAAGCTTTCCCAAGCAGTGACTGTGATTTAATCCATGCACTCGGCAAACAGGATCCCAATCTCAAAGTCTGGCCAAGATACATGTGCCAGAGGTTGCATCCTCCCAATGGAAGCTCTTTCCTTGCCCTCAGAAGGCTGCTCTGGAAGGGCAGCTCCCATCACCAGACTTCATAGTGCTCCAGTCGAACACTTCTATCCTACAGTCAGCACCAATTTGTGCACAGTAAAAGACAGATTACTCCAAACCTCCAACCCTCCCTCTCTAAAACTTCGGGGTTATTCTAACAAACAGAACAATACTTCAGAATACTAAAGGGCACCTCCCTAATACCTCAATTCTGACTCTTGTTAAAGTCCCCCATTAAAATGAGACTTCAGGGAAGGGGGAAAGGAGGAGGAGGAGGAGGAAAGGAGCAAAAGGCAAAGGGGAAAAAAACAGAACAAAACAAAAAAACCCGCACTTTGCTCTCATTTCGCAAGCTAAACTGAACATTGAGTATTTTCCACTGCTTTTATTTAAACCAGATCCACCATCTGGGACAGACACACTGTCAGGCCTACCTCCACCAGGAATTTGTCTCTCAAGAAGTTCACTGTGGAGCTCACAGGTAGATCAGACAGGGCTTCACAGCCCCTCCAACTCTTGCCATGTTCTGGTCGGTACCGATGGGTTCTGCGCACAGCTGCGTCAAACACAGACCCCAGGGCTGCGGCGTTCACTCGGGTGATGGATGGAGACGTAACAGAGTGGATAGGAAAGAAAAAGCAGCACGTTTTCCTTGCCGTCTCACATCATTAAGCAGGAAAGTCAGGAAAGGGAGCAGTTGTGAAGTCTGCTAAAAGGGCACCAAGCACAGGCAGGACACACGGACGGACTGGTGCCACCGCTAAGCTGCCACAGGATGCTGGCAGTCATCACCCATCTGAGCACATGGCAGCTCCCTCCTGCTCCTCGTCCCCCTATGCAGCATGCTCTCTGGTGAAGAAACCATACTCCCCTACAGATACACAGTGCTCTATGCATCAGCGGCCAGTCTGAATTTCTTTTTTCTACTACACAGGAATAGTAGTTCAACCTATTGAGGCAAACAGCCAAAAAGTTTGACGTGGAGAAAGTGAGTCTTGGTTACACCAAGCTTTGAACAAAGGTCCCACGCAACCAGCAGCACAGGGCACGCAGCCTCTCCCTCCGCCCCACAGCCTCCCTCCAGCCCTTCTCCCATAAAAAGGTACTGAAGTTTTGGATCTCAGTTGTTTGGACCTTCCTGGCCACGACAGGGACCAGATTCGGTTCTTCCACCGCTTCTTCATCCATCAGATTTCGCATCCAACTCTTGCCGATAACCACAGCTGAACAATTCTCACTCTTTCCACTGCGCTCACCTCCACAAGCCCCACACTACCTCTGGTCGCTGCTGGAGTAGCTTCCTTCAGCTTTCCCATTTACAACAGCCCCTGTGATTTGCTCTACCAGCAGTTTTTGCCTTCATGGACACAATGCCGCAGGCCCACACAGCAACTTTTCATTAGGTCTACGTGAGCAACCCCTCACCAAGAGTCAATGCTCCAGAGCAGGGAAAAAAACTTAATATGTGAGTTGCAATGGAGGCACGGGGTGAGGGAAGTTGGCAGGACAAGACCTCATTCACCATTTGCAACTCATGACTTCTGGTTTTGGACAGCCCAGAGCCTCAGCACATGAGACCCACGTATTGAACCCTGCGTAGATCGCTACTGTCAACGACTATCAGCCTGGTAGGCTTGTGCACAGGGGGAGCAGTAATACTGGAAGACAGCAATGAGGTTACCAACGCGGCATGTTTTACCAAATCGTGAGGGTCTACATTAAGTTCTGGAAAGCTTCCTGCCTGGTTTAGCTTTCCATCTGTTGCCAAACAGACCCCGTTGCACATAGACTTCTATTTGCATCCTGGTATTTGTCAACAGCAAGATATATTTCCTAGCAGGAACAAAAAAAACCTCTTCCATTCACACTGAAACATCTACTGGACATCCCTTTGGGCCTAATTCCCAGAACACTGAAATCCAAACCTCCAAATGGGAAAAATATACTGATTACCTGCCAGTAACCTCAAGAGTGGCAAGCCAAGCCCTTAATAGCAGTCTGCATTACCATCTGGCTACCACACAGTAACTGGGAAAATGTTATTGTTCTGAGTTTGACTTACTTGTCAAGATAATTGCTTCAGTATTAATTAAATGTTCCTCTTTGCAGCTGCACAGAAACCTCACGTGGATAATTCACTGATTGCACAGTGTATGCTTCTCTTGAATCAGTGGGCACAGCATGACCGCTAGTCCCATGTCTGTCTCTTAAACACTAAACATTAATGTTTTAGAGTCTAAAAACCTGAATATCTGTTTCAGAAATTTGAAGGCCAATTATAAGCATGACTTTTTACACCCGCAAAACAGTTAAAACATTGAGAGGGGGGAGAACCAGCCCACCACCTACTCAAGAAAAGCATTTGGTGCTGGAGTCGCTACCCCGCACACCCACTTCACTTACATCTATGTCAGCAAAGTTCACTGGCACACAAATATTTCTCGGCTGAGGATGCAAAAGCATTTCAGAGTCACACAGCTGCACAGAGCCACCAGGAAAAAATTCACCCAAAGCGCTGCTCAAGGCAATCCAGAAGGACTGTCCCCATTTGCAGCCAACTGCTGCAGTCACCTCTAGAAGATGCTCAGCCGATGGCTGTCCTCCTCCTCCTACCTTCTTCAGCTTCAGCACAGCAGTTGTCTCTCCCCATGGCGTGGCTCAATCCCAGCTGCTTCCCCACCTTCACATGCCTTGGCCCAGCCTCAGGAATAAATTGGTATTTCTTTAGCCACCCCTCATTTTTCTAACGTTCATCTGTTGCTAATCCTACTTACGGTCCACTTGAACATGATATGAATTAATACTAACTATAAAGGTAACAGCAGATCAAAGGACCTGAGAGTCCAGAAAGACTTGCTGACAGTTCAGAAATCTTGCTGTAGATTACCTAACAGGGGTGAGTGTCATTACTCCTCAAAAAGCCACCCCACCTTAACTAAAGAGCCTGACAAATTATAATCAAGACTGGATCATCATATTTGCATACGCACTTCTACCAATTAACCAAATCAACCATTGGTGCAGCTACAAAATACTTTATTACTTGCTTTTCCAGCTCTCATCAAACTGTAACAAATGTTGAGCACTGTCCCAAGTCTGCCTCAAAAAAGTACAGGACACTTAAAACAACATTTGTTTTTCTTTAAGTTCTGCAGCTCTATTTCCACATCATCCTTTGCAGAGAGAACAAGGGGTTCGTCAAGATCTTCCATCCGGAAAGCTCATGCCAAAATCCCTTCCACGTTCCCCTGGCTGCATCTCAACCTCTTCTTCTTCTACGTTCAACGTATGACCCAGTTTGGAAGAAACTAAAGGACCCAGAGAGCCCAGAGGTTCTCAGGAGGAGAGGGAAGGGATTGTCCCGACATGGATTACATTGCTATGTTGTTAATTACACCGAGTCAGTTTTCTATTGAGATTACAGGCTGCGACACTGCCGTTGCAACCTCTGAAGTCTCTCCAAAACCTTCTTTCACTGTTGCTAGCTTAGCACTCTTGGTCGAGTCCCAAGCTGTGGAAATTTGGGCTGTGTTTGATCAAAGCCCTCCTCGTGTTCCGTGCAAATTTCAACACTTGTGGTCGCTAGGTCCCCTCGCCAAGCTCGAGCCGTTGCCTTTCAACACCCATCGCTCCCTGCTTCTTTCAAGGGGTGATTAGGCACGGCTCTCAAGCAAAGCTGGTATTTAAGAAGTCGTTTGAAGGCCTGGGACAGGGTTTTACATAATAATCATGACTTTGTTTAATTAGGCTCTGCAAAATGTTTCAATTTTAGATCAAACCGTTCAACTTTTTATGCCCCTTCTCAGAAATGTAGTCTATCTTGAAGGAACTATAGAAATTGAAAAAATTACAGAAGCAAATGAGCTCAGAGAGAACCACATTAGAAGGACACGCTTCCACCCCCCAAAGATCCCCATATCTCCACGCGCAGGGCCTCCTCAGCAAAGCACTGCTCCCGTCTCCAAAAACGTAGCTTTTCTTAATGAAGTCAGAGCATCATCACCTCATCCTGCCAGCAGCCTGAAGACCAAATGAAACCCATACATCACTGACAGGGAAAGAACTAATACAGCTCCCTTTGACTGATTTATAGTAAATCTAATTCTTCCAAGCACAGCGTTCATATTAGACACACAGAAGAAAAGCCGTAACAACCTACCGCACCACACAACTAGGGAATTCTCTTAATGAAAGAAACCAAACCTCTCAGGGTCATTTCTGACCTACACAAGAACAGCCTTCTCCATCAAGGGCCTTATCTGAAGAAATAAAATGTCAAGCCTTTTCACTGTGTTACTGTTCAACGCAGAATCTTTCCTTAAATGCAGGAGTCCAAAGCAAGACACTCCAGGGCAAGCATTTTCCCCTAGGCATTAAGATATAGATAAGGTTTCTACTAAAAAAGGTATCAACCATACTTGTGGCAATTTTATATCAATTTGTGCATGCATGTCCAACAGACGAACACACAGGGCTGTGCTGGATGGCATCAGAGATGCGGCGTCCTTGCTCTGAGCCTGTCAGTGCTCCCAAGGACCAGGTTCTGATGATATTTTAACAAAGGAAAGGCTATTTCCCAAATACACTCTGGAAGCTGATGCTACAACTGCTGACAGAAGTATCTGTCTTTAAAAAAAAAAAAAATAATATATCTAGAAAAGCTTCCAATCATAAAACCACCTCTGCATTGACATGGCAATCATCAGGAGACCTCCCCTAACATGGGAAGCAAACCAATCCCTCCTGCAAGAGTTCAGTCCGGGTAAAACTGAGAAGCATGAGGGAGTTTTAATGCCTGAGAGGTGATAATAACAGTTGTTGGGTAGCGAAACGTTTCACAAACCTTCTCAAATGCTAATGGGGTATTGCAGGCTCAACCCTTTGGCTGGACATGTAGCTACACTCTAGGAAGGGATCCAAGTTGTTCCATACTTCTTCTAGATGTCAGCAAGAAGATCAAATGGCCAACGAGGCCGACTCCTTCCCCTGGCCCCAGGGAGAGGTTCTTTCTTCTGCAACATCAGTTTCAAATTCATCTCGCCTCAAGTGTGCTGCAAATACACTCAGTCCACGCAAGAACACAGCTGATTTACCCTGGGACAGAAGCACCAGAGGGCACATATCAGGTAAATAGGGGACGAAGCTTCATTCACTGCAGGAGAGGAGTTTCCCTCTGGACAGCCTGACTCCTCCTTGTACACGAGTACCGAAATGCCATTACATTAGTCACAAGCAGGACAAGAGTTACCCAAAATGAATGCTTCTGTTCAAAACCAACAAATACTACGTTCTCTCTGCCTGGCATCTTCTTCTGGACCAGGCTAAACCCTAAATGACTCTGCTGCTCTTCTGAGCTGGCATCTGGCAGCAAGGTCACTCAGCCTATGTCACTACAGGTGTGAAGGTGCAAACCAAATTTGGCTGGGTTTTGTTCAATTAGCTAGAAAAACAAGGTCTGACAAAATCTCAAGCTGTACCGACGGATACAAGGGTGAAACACACTGAGGATAACAGGAATATCTAAACTGGTTTCAAACTGTAGCACAGAGAAATGTACTTTAAGGTCAAACACCATCATTCCCAGCTGGCTCCAATAGTACTGGGATTATTCTGACCCTTCCACGATCAGCTTTCTGGTTTTTAATATCTTTTGAAGACAATGACGAAGCCAGGTAGCACTAGTCTTCCACGCAGACCCTGAACTTCTGAAGCCTCATACACGCATGAATCTAAGGTACTGCAGAAATAATTTTAAACTTTCTGTTCAGAGTCTTGAACAGATAAATTATTCAGCCACATTCCTTGAAGATGCACAAGGAGCACCCATGAGATCAAACAGAAGCTACTGAAGATGAGAAAATAAAGCTGCTATCCATATGCATGAAGAAAGAGCCATCTATAAATAGCAAAGTAGGAAGTTAAGTCTCCTTTAGGAACATAATTTATACGAAGTTGTTTTTGTTCCCAACTTCAGAAGTGAGAAATAGGAGGAGGAATAAAAATTTATTGCAATCTGATGTAGACGTTGGACGGCAGCTTTCATATCTTTGCATTCCCAGAAGCTGCTTCACGTGAGAGCGAGCCACGGCTCCAGAACCGTGCTGAAAGCACAAGCTGCAGAGGAGCAAAGCGCTTCCCCAGCACACACAAGTGAATATGCTCTCAGAGCTCGTTGACTTCATTTTGCCTAGGTCTGTTTGCAGCCACGTTAAAAACCCACAGGCTAAGAGTTGCAAAATGAGAGATGCAGCAGAGTACAATTCCAGCCCTCTGCTCAGCGCCTTGCACCCGCATAGGCTCCCCCCTGCAAATAGATGTGTCCCACTGCACTTCAATCCATCTCTAACTTACCAACGACCCCCCGCCTTTTTTAGATTGCCTGGCTATGACTGGGAGGTTTGCAGATAAACTGAGGTTGTGCAAAGCTCTCCTGAAGTCTTCAGGACGAAAGCTCATCTGCCCAAGCTTCCCACCACTCCACAAGAAAAATGTTTTACGGAGAGGGCTCCTAGGTCAGGGGATTTTTTTTTTTTTTTTTTTTTTTTTTTTTTTAGTTAAGGAGCTTACCCGCTGTACCTCTCGCTCGTGTTAGCAAAACAGAGGTGCTTGAGATTTCAGGCGATGCTTCATCTTACAGGGTGGGAAGCTGGTCTACTGCTACTTGGCAGTTGTCACATGGAAGGGAAGGAGAGGACGCAGTTGCCTATGCGCTGTCTGGGTAAAGAGCAAGAGAGATGTGTCCGTCACTGCGAAATACCAAGTTCCTGAGTGATGGGGAACGCAGTAACATTTGCTGGCAGAAGCGACATAAATTGAGTTTACACAAATGTCTGGAATGGACTAGCAGCTGGGGGGGGTAAACACCAGAAAGGCAAAATAAAATCCACAAACCTTTTGACTAAAGGCAGCCAAGCAGCCTAGAAATAAGCAGAGCGCCAAAAATCTGCTAAACACCTTGCTGCTCTTTCACAGCAAGGCTACTGTCTCGCTCATCACTTTGTAGCCAGAGGCAGCAGAGACTGTGGGAACAGAGAGCAAAACCCTGACATTTGGGTTTGGTACGATGAACTCTGTATCTCAGCTTGTGCGTTTCCATAGAACAAAGATTAAGGGACAACAATACTTTTTCTAAGACAGCTGCAGACAACCAAGCCCTCAGCACCGCCTGGAAAAGGCTCTTTGCTGGTCTGTGTGTGGCACCATAAATACATAAAGATGCTCCTTTAAGTGCAATATGGAGAGAAGCATTCTCCCAAGGCACACAGCCTCGAGAAGCGTCTGTGTGCACGTGCTCCGGCTGCACTGGGATCCATCCCCTGTGCCACACTCGATGCGGAGGAACGGGGAACAAGCCCTGATTTTATCTATTTCCCCTGCAGAAGATTTTCCTCCATCATCCCAGGTCAAAGGCAGAGGGCTGATGCTGCCCTGACACTGCTCCAAAAAATAAGATTCTCACTGCTTAAGAGCTGTGTGTACCAGATGGGGCCAGCTCCTCTGGACGATCCAGTGTGCTGTCTTGACAGAAACCCCCTCGATGAGCCCCTCGGAAAGGCAGGAGCAAGACCAATGACCCCAGATCTCATTACCGGCCCCGTCAGCAGTTCGACCCCCTGCTCCCGGTCCCCCACTGCTGAACCAGACGGGAATCAATGGTTTGAACTTTCCCTCCAGACACATCTCAGCAGCACAGAGACTCGAGCTGTCAGCCATCGGCGAGGCAGGAAAAACCCAGAGGGAATTTCAGGCAGCAGGAGACTCGCCCGCTGCCAGCATCCAGAGGATCTGCCTCTGCCCCCCACGCTGCCAGCGGGCTCCTGCTAGCAGACCTAGAGAGCTCGGCACAATAAAAACCATCAATCCCATCCACTAAACACTTCCCTCCCCTCCCCAAATACCAAAACTTCTCCTCTTTCCCTTCCCCTCAAAGCTTCTCAACAGTTCTGTAACATTTCAATTTTCAACCAGAGGACCTGCAGGCTCTCGCTGCTCCAAACCCTGCTGCAACCGCTGACGCTTCGCGTCTTCTGACAGCCCGAATTAGAGCCCCGAAGTCTCCCATGCAGGGTTCCTGTAAACACGTCCCTATTACAGAGAAGTCGTTTCTTTTTTTTTTTTTTAAGTGAGAAAAACCTACTAGGGAAACTTGAATACTTTAATCTTGGGCAAGAAGAGCAGAGCAAGAGCTTCGTTCTCCATAGCGCACCCTGCACCACTAAGCCCTGCTGCCCACACAGGGACAGCCAACGAGCGCATGGACTGAATAAGTGAGATGGAAGAAAGCTGGTTTAATTTTTTTTTATTATTATTTCAAATAATTATTTAAAGCTGCGAGGGACCTTGTTTTTAAAATCACACTGTGTGCACTCTATATATTACGCTCAGACTGACATGAAGAATTATAAAAATCCGACTGCTAGCGAGCTACATCAGTACTGCTTATTTGTGATTTTGCTGTTCTGGATTTTCTCAGGCTGCAGACAATGCAGTAAAAGCTCTCTATAAAACAATATTCTTCCATATTTTAAGAACACAGTGGAAATATTTCTTCTGCTCTTACTGTTTTCTAAAACAAAATTTCAATCTAATGCCAAATTTAAGCTATTTTCCAGCAAGCCTCAGTAATTTGGGATGTTGGAACTCGGAATCAGCAATGCGCTTAGAAGCGAACTCAACTTTAAGCATGTGCTTAATTTCTCCTAAAGGTGACTTAAGCATGCTGAAGCACTTTCCTGAATAGTCACGGTTTGCTGTAGAGGCATTAAAAAGAATATAAACTTTTGAAATACAGTTTAATAGTGACTTACGGTTTCTCTTCTAACTGAAAATGAAAAATGAATATGGATGCGATAGTATTTTTCTTGGTCACTGACATGTTTTTCCAATCCTCTGCATGTTATTGCACTCCATTTTATAGAGAAGCATTATTTGTTCAGCTGAACTGTTCCCAGTTTATCCTGTATGATTCAGACATTCATTTGATTTTTGGACAATGGCGACTCCTTTTCAGAAATCAGAGGGGATTTACAGATATTTATTCTGTAAAAGTGAATTCTGCAACAGTTGAATTGACCTGAGACTAATTTTTAATTTTTTTTAAAAATCTATTCTCTCGTACCAGGGCTCTCCAGCTTCTGCAAGCCAGTGGTGTCGCTTCTAAAATCCCAAGGGTATGGATGCAGCATTTCACAGGTCTATGTGAAATCATCTAACGAGGCATCAGCAAACTAGAAAGCTTTAAATAAAATCATCAGGGCACTGGACAAAAGTAGCCTTCTCAAAGACCATCTGCACCACGCTACTTACCACACCATTGCTCACTGCAAGAAATGTTGGAAAAGTTAGACTTCTTATAAAAGCCTCCTGGTGACAGTGAAATCGTAATTTAAGCACAGACTCAACTCTTGCCTTCAAATTTGCAAGACTAAATATAATTAATTTCACTGGGAGACTAAGCGCAGAATTTGGCTTAAGCATTGTAGAAGCGGGTGTTGCCAATACAGTCCTACGCTCCCAGTTACACCTAGGCGAGAGGAGAAGACTCTTACAAGGTTTCCTTTTCTCTAAGTCATCTCATACAATGGTCTGCATTAAAACAGACCCTTATCATCATTCTGTAAGATCAGTAATTACTGAAATTATTCCTGCTCAGTTACCCCTGTTTGCATTTCTAGAGTCATATGCTGGTTTCCCCCCCCACCCCCAAACCCCCTCCTAATTTTTAAGCTCCAAAAACAGAGAGGAAAAAGCAACTCATGTATGGAGAGTTCAAGCACCTATATAATGTCCCCAGATGTACACAGCACTTCACTACAGACTTCTTCCCTTCCTCCAAACCTCCTGTCACATTGCCTGCTAGCACTCGTTTGTTCCGAGAAGTCTTAATATTCCAAAGACAGGCTTGGTTTGAAAACCAAAAATCACCTGGCAGCGCCAACAGAAGACAATCCAAGAGCAGAAATGCTCTTAAGGAGGAGCGGGTTTCTGGAAGGACATTCCCAGACTTGACCGCAAACCCCAGGCAGATGGGTGGTTGCTTAGGCTGTCGCTTGAAAGTCAACTTAAATCAGAAGAACCAGAACCAAACCAGAGCGGTGGGGACCCCTCCACTCCCACCAAAGCTGGGCAAGTTCATGTGATGAACTTGACCAAAGACAACACCTACTTTATAAAGGCCTTCCTCCTCCCCAAGTCCATTTTTCAGCCAAATTCACTTGGTTTACCCCCAATGACACAATGTGAGGGGAACAAAGAGAAGGGGAAAGGTGACACCACTTCTTTCCAGCAGTGATGCCCAAAGCAAGCCAGCAACCCCCCGTCGTTGCACTTCCACGTTCTGCTCATCCATCCTGTCCGCCGCCGCTCCGCTTGCATGGCTCCATGAAGCTGCCAACGATGTGCAGAAGGACACTCAAAAGGGCTGTAATTTCCACAGAGAAGTTGAGGGATTGCAAAGGAGGGTCAACACAGAGTCACATGAGGATAGGAAAAGCAAAAGAAATCATGAAAAGCACTCGGGAGCACTTGAAGGCAAACATTCCACGTGCCTCCTGACAGCTTATCACTGCCAGCTTGCCCGCCACAGCCAGCAAAGAGCAACTTCTCCCCAGCTGTGTCACTCCGCATGCTGCTCTTAAAAATAGCACTTCTGCAGAGAATGCCTTATATTTCCCCAATGGTAAAACACATGTGTATAACATGTCCTGAGGTTAATTTGCTAATTTTGCTCTTGTTTAGGATTAGTTAGGTTAACAGCAGAAACCCAAAGGAAAATGTCAACAATCACGTCTTTCCTAGAGGGGGGCGAGGGGTTGAAAAGACTTCTTTCCTGACATGTGTCTGGTTTTACACTGTTGTTTTTGGCTCTTCAAAAGGAAGGAAATTAAATGAACAGCTTCTTTTTTCATCCTTTTGGAATACTAAAAAGGATAAATGCTGAGCAACAAGGCTGCAGGAGGACGTGAGGGCCTTTTCTCTGGCCACACATTTTTGTCAAAGCTGTTTTAAAATTCTGAAGTCCCTCCAATATAATCCCCCGCAGCTGTCATCACCCACACACCAGGTTCCCAATAAATGCTCAAGCCACAAATCTCCCTCAGCAAAATTACAAGGCCATGGATATTGCAGGTTAGGAACCAAAGAACAGTAGGATATTCCTCCTGCAGCACCAAGCCAGGTTGTCAGGTCTCATCCTCCGAGACTGTCTTTGTGGTCTCACCACCTTCGGTGGTGCTCTGCTCATACAAGTCCATTTTCAAGCCCACAGTCCAAACTCTGAAGAGGTTCTGCACCACTTCAGCAGCTCCTGAGCTGGGGTGATCCTCTACAAACATGCTCAGAGACTGTGGTCCCGTAGATGTAGCCGAAGGTGTTAGGAAACCACTTTCCTCTGCCAAAGGGTACGGCCCCGCTGCAGAGCCAGTGGGAAAACTGCGCAAGCATCCTGCATCTGCTCCACTGCAAAATCTGATCGTGAAAGGTAATAACAGAAAATGCTACAGATATTTCTGCAGCAAGTACTACAGACATGTCTGCAGCAAATATTAACAGCTGCCTGGTCCCACTCCAAGAAGGTTATAAGTTATAATCTAGATGCCAAGAAATTCAATTCTTGCTGCAAGACTGCAATAAATTTTTAAAGGTATAAGATACAAGAAGAAAGTGGTGCAAAGACAGGGAAAAAAGAAGAATAAGATGGTTAAAATTCCCAGGAAAGCAGGAGATGAAGTTGCTTTCCAAGCCGGAGGTAAAAGGTCTGAGCTACTAGAAGTCATCAGAAACCATAGGGTGCAAGACACAAGGTACAGTAACAAACCTTTTTTGGACCACTTTTGCAAGACAAATATAACAACAGCGTCAGTGTTTTTCATTTATAACACAGATACCGTTGTTGGCAGCCAAGAGAGATACAGACACTGGGGTTTGGCAACAGTTTCCTGAAAACATACGGCAGCCTTCCTGCTCTCTCATTTTACTTTGCTCCGCCGTGGTTTCTTCTGTTCTGGCCTCCTTTCTCCAGTCTTTTCTTGACCTTTCCCTTACTAAATACAAACTCCTCTTTCCCCCGTCTACCACCTCTCCTTGCTTCTCCTTGGCAAATCCTGCTGGGAACACAGAAGCCCAGAACAATTGGACAATTTCACCTACAAATATGTACAGTTACGTAACTGAACATTGGAAGTTGGTTTGTGCTCTGTGCACAAGCTGCTGCACCAGGTCGCTTTCTGCAATTTATAATTGTAATAGACATCAAAACAGGAAAACATTTAAAGTTATGCAATAGGAGCGATTATTAAAAACAGAAACAGACATCAGCTCCTAAAAAAGAATTTGGAGCAGCTGAGTGGTGTCCGCGTAGCTAACCCAGTTCAACGTTACTGCCGCCGCCTCCTCCATCTCATCATTTCCCACCATGTGTTGCTTCGTCTGAAACTAAATCAAACTCCCCAGGAGAGGGGCTGTCCTGCTCCTTCAGGTCAGCAGCTGGTTCCTGCTGGAAGTATCTTCAAAGGTGCTCTTCAAACAGGCACCTTCACACACGCCACCACCCACCTCTCACCCCTGCCAAATCGGCACAGACCACCATAAACAAGATGACAGTTTTTCCCAGGCTCCATGCATATTTTCTGGTTTATAATCTTACAAGTTCGGTACAGGAGCCAGTGGTGAACACTCATCTCAAGTCTCCCATCACCTAAGCAAAACCAAAAAACCAGTGCTCTCGTTTCATAAATACCAGGGAAGTCTCTCTCCATAATTTCAACTCTTCTGAAGTCAAGTTTTGCACTGCCGTTGGGACACCGGCCAGCTCCCCCGGAACAACGGTTTATAGCAGCTCAATCCTGCCACCAATTAGGAATTTAGAGGCTTAGAGAAGGTTTCTATATTTAAGAGGCAGCTGCAATAGGCAAACATTAGTAAACAAACAAAAAATAAGAGAAATAAACAATAATCAGGGAAGTAACGTGATAAAAAGTCAAAAGATTGGCTTTCCAGCATCCTCCCACAAGGACTGAAACAAGAACAGAACAAGGGAGAAGTAAAGGGTCAGACAATTTAGTGGGATGATGAGATTTTTAAAAGCCATGAGACAGGGATAAACAGATTGCAAGTCAACAATAGGCAAGAGTGTCAGTGTCTCACAATACCCATGTTTCTAAACGCTGATCAAGTCCAGACTCCTAACCTTCTGGACCCGGGGTCAGCAGGGTTTGGAGGTAGAATCTTGACGCACCGTCTTCAGAAAGCAGCACCTCACTATGCAATGGCATTGTGGTAGGATCCCAAGTCTACATGAATACGATACACCAAGCAGCTGCCAACCCTATCACAACACCCCTGGGTCCCCCGTACAATGTCCACCCCTGTCCACCACGTACCACAGGGTCTAACCACACCCATTGCCCAACGGCAGAGGGACAAACTGCCCATAACACTCTCCCGCTAGCCACAGACCGCAGGATCCTTGAGGTCTGGAGATGACCTACTCCCGTCCACCTGTACAAGGTAGGGTCAGTGAAGGGCAGCTCCCGAATGAAGACACACGCACCACAACTCTGTTCTGACACACTCCCAAGGAGGACAGTGGCAACCCCTGGCCAGGAGGAAGGAGAAGAGGTATTGCCTCCACGCGCCCAAGCCTCCCTCTGCCAGCAGGTGTAGTAGAGGCCATGCAAGTAGCATCGCTTGGCTCCAGAAGGCCAGTGGGAGGTATAGGGCAAGACCCTAAAAGACACCAAAGGGTGGGTATCATCTTGTCCCATGGGTCTAATAATACTGGCAATGTTTGGCCCTGGATATATTAAGAAGTGAGATGACCAAGGCATCCTACAAAGTCCAGTCCTAGTGCAGGATGGGCACAGATGTTAACATGGTAGGAGTTAAAATAACTCTTCCATTCCCAAAACTCAAAGACAGTTCTCCATTAACCTGAGAGGCTTCAGATTCTTTACAAATGGAATAAATTTTTTAAAAAAATTATAATAATAAAAATGTGACACATGAAACACTTCAGATACTTCCATCAGGCAAAACTGAGTCTGAGAACTTAAAAGGATTGCAAATAGGTGTGGATGACTGGGGAACTCAGCTGCACACAGACGATTTAGGAGATGGGAGAACATCAGGGCTCAAAACCCTTCCAGTACTCACAAGGATTATCCTATACCTAATTTTTATAAGGATTTTTGCAGCTTCTATTGGAGCCACTGTCAGGTAGAGATGAGAAATTGTGGGAGCTAAAGAAGCAGTTACTGCAAGCAGCACATCCCTAGTGTCCTTACTTCTTAAATAAGAAATGCAATATACATTCCTGTACAAAGAGTAGCTAGGGTTATTTTCATACTCACATTATCCAACGATACAACAGACAAAATTACGGAGAACAAGTTTTTTTAATTCAGTTATGCGCTTCAGCATTTAAAAGAAAACACAACGACCTCTGTTCACAGCTGCTCTTGCCCTTGAACCTGCACAAAGCTCTTTTCTCCAAGCCTTGCCCAGACTGCCAACCCATTTTGCAGGTTGTTCACCTCCTTAGTGACCACACAAGTACTGTTATTAATGCCTTACTTGGTCCACCACAACACAGAGTACTGCCACAAATTATATACTTAAAACGATCCACAAGAATTTAACAGAGAATCAACAACAAATGATGAGACAATACAATTATTCTTTGGGACTGGAAGACTAAGGTTCGGGCTTTTTTAATAAAAAAAAAAAAAAAAAAAACCCAGTGTGCAAAAGCTACCCAGGTCATTCTGTTATATAAGCAATGGTTTGAGAGATTATGTTATCCAAATAATCAAATGGGTTCCTTCTGGTCTATCTGAAGCCTTGTAAACAAACTCATTATGTTAGATCTTAAAAGAAGTAAACAAATAGTTGGCATCTGACACCACTGCATTCTTGCACAACTTAAAACAAACCCATGCCACTTAGAAGTCATGCTGCCCGCCTCACTGCTCGTTCATCACGCCCCTCGGAGACGCACATGGCAGCGAGGACGCGAGGGGCTGCTCCTGCTCCGAGCAAGAGGAGACTCTAGTGACGAGTGCTGTCAGTTCAGACAAGCCACGGTGATGATCGGATAAGGCAGCAACGTGAGCGTCCAAATACACACAATGCTGTCGCCTCGAAGCACAAGTAGGCACCAAGCCCTGTAATCCTGCCTGCAGTGCCCGGCTCATCCGTATGGTGCTGCCAGCCCCAGTGTGTGCTGCCCTCCACTCCTGCCTGCGCTGCTACCAGCACAGCCACTCTGCACCCACCAAGAGGAAGGAGGAGAGGAGCCTCCTAATCCTGGCAAAGCTGCAGATGCGCAGCCAGCAAACCTGGGGAGAGCAGGCTAGGGGACACCACACTGGAGCAGGCAGCCCCATAGCTGGGAAAAGCAGGGCAGGGGAGGAAATGCCAGTGCTACTCCACTGCGCCTGCCACCATGAAGTCCTCTTGGCACAGGTCACGCTCCCCGCTGAGATCAAGGCGGTTCAGAGATAGGAAACACCACAACAACAGGCTTCTGGTCAAATATCCCAATATTCAGTAGCAATTCATGCAAGATTCAAGCGAGTCCAGCGTGCTGCTGAGCAGCAAAGCACTCCCCAGGAGAGGGCAGTGACACACACAGGACCCAAACCTAAACCCTTTCCTCCTCTTCTCACATAGGGTTTTCCCCATTTCAGTGTATTTTATACAAGTCTCAAGGCTTCCAACAAAATAGATCTGGCAAAAAAAATACACAGTCTAAAGCAAAGCAACAGCAAATAAACAGCCCAGCTGGGCTGGAGCCGGCAGCCTGCTTTTTGAGTTCGTTTTGGTGTCCTCTTAAACCCTGATCAGCACCAGAAACAAACCTGGCTCGGTGCACTCTGAACGCAGACGTGAGCAGAGTGAGGAGGAACTTTCCAGGAAGGGTGACACCATCCACACTGCAACATCAGGGGATGGAGACGTGTCCCACATCGCCCCACTGAGCTGATGAGACTCCAGCCCCACACACCAGCCCATTTGCACCAGCCATGGGTGGAAGACTACACCCTCATGCAGGTCATCTCCTGAGGCCACGTGCCATTGACAGCTGATGTGCACCAGAGGACTGAGGAGCAGATATGCTTTCATTTTTAAAATAACAGCTGCAAAAGCCTTTACGTACTTCAAGAAATTGTCCTTGAAATCCAACTGAGCCTTTTGAGCACCACGTATGAGAAAGATAATCATGCCACCCTCTAAGAGGGTGTAATTACCAACACTTTAGAAGAAAAAAGTACCAAGGGCAGTGATCCAACACCATGACCTCTCTGCCAAGTCCAAACACTTGGACAACCTCTTTCCACAAACTCTGAAAACTGGTCAAAACTCTGCCCAGGGTTATGGGATCTCGCTGCTCTCCGTGCTATCTCCGGCAAGGATCTCTGCCGCAGAGCAAGTGCATTCCCATTCTGTGGGATCCAGTCCTCTGCTGTTAGCGTTACAAACACAAACCACAGCACCTTGAAGAATTAGCACATGGAATGTACTAAACACAAACAGGAATTCACCTTTAGATTTGTCTCTTTCAGCATGAACATCTGGAGGAGGCCACCTACTCCTCCAGTAGCTGGACAAAATCAAAATGCTGCCTCCGTAAAACCACTTATCGCCAATAAACTGCTCCACAACCCACTCGATCCCTTTCTGCAGCGTTTACTCCATGAAAAGGTATTTGGCCTCCACCAAACATGTCCGTATTATCATGGGTCGTCCCCCATTCATCTGCCAGTACCCCCATAGATAACCCAGCCTTTTATTCATTTGTATCGCATCACGAGCAGAAAGCGGGGTTAACTTCACCGATCCCAGAGCATGATCGGGTTTATCACAGCTGAGTGGGGAAGGGGACACATCGGGCACCGGGGACCTGTTCTAGATATGACAGCAGCAGCATCTGATTTCCTTCACTGTGCCTGGTCTTATGGAGAAGGCAGCAACCACTGCCCAGCAGCTCTGTTTCTCCACCAAATTTGCACTATGCCAGAAGCCTCCAACACAGAATGAAAAAAAAAAAAAAATCTGTTATTTGTTTATTATCTCCTTTTGGGCACAGATTTCATCCCTGGCCCCCGAGTGCCGGTGCTGCATGTTCGCACGTACCACCTCCAAGTGCGGCCAAGCAGGCTGGAAGCCAGGAAGCAAACACCGAGGGTGACTGAGGAGGTGATGGGAGAGAAAACCGTGCAGGCTGGCACAGAACTGAGACCACAGTGCCTGCAAAAAAACTGATGGCAGCAAAAAAGAACAGAGACTGGCCGTTTCCACAGGTTTGCCCTGCTCCGGTTCCCTGCCAGCATCTCCCGTCCCCTTCCCAAAGTCATGGCTGAGCTCCATGTCTCCAATCATCTCTGTTCTTCCAACGATTCCTCTGCTCAGAGACTCGGTTCGAGATCCCCAACATCTTACCCGTGAGAAAGGGAGCGAGAGAAATCTGTTCACAACTGCATTTCATTTGAGTCCCCTGCAAGCCTCCACAAGGTTCTTTATCTTGTTATTCTAATGCAAACAGACTTCTGTGATTTTTTTTCACATCCAAAATTTCACCATTGCAGTAACCGCAATCCTGGCAGGCTCTCCCCAGTCTGGAAAGGGAACAAACTTTCAAATCATTTATAAATAACCATTTCAAGAACATAGCTTTTATTCTTTCATCCCACAAAAGGCAGAAATTTTGCTCGGGACCGCAAGCTGTCAACTTCCCAGCAAACCCAAAATCCCACTTAACTCTCTATTGTAAACAGTGTAGTATTGCGCTACCACATCAATAAATAAAATTCTTGGAGGAATTATTTTTGTGTTTGATTCACATTTGTTCTGCATATGCCACTGAGCCCAAGGTATTCATAACGTTAAACTCCTAAAAGCCTCAGCTTTCAAAAGGACCGCGCAGAAGGCAGAAGAGCTAGCCTTCCCGGGTGCTCTTGTCTTAGCCAGAACAAAATCCTGAATAGAGGATGTCATTTGCACCCCCCACCCCTTAACTTCAGGATAAAAAAAAAAAAAAAATAAAAAAAATCAAATGGCTTGAAGCTGCCTCCGAATCAGGTTGCAGCATGCTTCAAGCCCCCACCCAGACCACGCTATCAGGATGCTGCCTGGGTGGCCAGTGGACGCCAGCCGCCAGCCTCCAGCCTGGTTTCAACCATCACAACTTTACAGTTGCTGTCTGGTATCCAGGGGAGAAGTTCACCCTTCTTCACCTCTTGCCTCCCTCCAAACCTTTGCTCTGGGGGAAGAAAGCATCAGGACTGTGCCTCCTGACCACACTGCGGCTGCAGGCTGTCCTGCTATCGAGCCACTACCTGGTCTGCTCCAGCGAGGACCACAGATTGGCAAAGAGCAAAGCAATCCCTGATGCTTCCTTGGGGCTCTAAAAGGCTTCAGAATAAAAAGCTAAAATAAATTACCGAGAGAGAGATAAATCTGGAAAATGCAAGTAATTTTGGTTGCAGACAGCCAAAAGCGATTTAAAATAGCTTTGCCTGGGTTGGCAAGAGGTGTCTGCAGATTCCTACAGGTGGTTCCTCCACCAACAGCTGCAGGGAAGATGCTCTCTGTAGTCGCACAGACTTCTGCGTAAAGCAGAAGCCTCAACCCTACAGCAACGGTGTCCCCAGCACACGTCTCTCCCTTCCGCCACAGGAAAAGTTGGAAGTGTGAGCAGATGAGTAATCCTGATGAGGATTAACACACTGGAAATGAAAAATCCCTTAAGTACATGCTTATTATCTGCCATCCTCGCAGCCGACCCGGCGCCCAGCAGCAGGAGAGGATTTAGGTTGACCATTTCAACTTTCCACAGTGGGCGTCTGTCTCGCTGCAGTAACAAAGAATTCCTCGGGAAGATTTCAGAAACAGAAGGATTATTTAGCCACCCACACACAGTCAAAATTAACTAGTCATGGAAATTCAAGATAATAAATGCCATAATTTTGCCTTTAACTTTGCAAAAAAGTTTTTGGTTTTTTTTTTTTGGTGTTTTTTTTTTTTTTTTTTTTTTTTCCCCCAAAAGTGAATGTTTCTAATTTATGGAGAGAGAGAAAGAGAAAAAAAATAATTAAAAAAAACCACACTTTCATTAGTTTGTTTTTCCATGGATCAGAACTCCCCAAATATAAGAAATTAACACACTAACGTAAACACACATCTGCTCACGGTCCTGGAACAGATTTACCTAGCCGCTACAAAATGTTGCCCCTCACCTATTAGTAACCCCAATTTGAGACTTATTGTATAAAAACAATCCTATAAAGCTTTTTTTCATCCTCACCATCTAGACAGGAAAGCGGCGGGCCTCCACTCTTTTCAAAAAGCTGGAAAGGATGAGTTACAGCGATGGAGATCACAGAGGAGAGACACAAGATGTGCCAAAGCAATGGAAACCTGGAAAGGATATTAAACCACCTACTTCAGAAATTAAGCACCAGTCTCTAATTAAATTAATAGGGATGAAAACAAAATTAATGAGGAATTTGGTGACTATCAGAGCTGGTGAGACTGTTTCTAAAGAATTTTAGTCTCACAGCTTATGGATTTTGGTGTCTAAGCAGGACGAGCCCCAGCTGCCGCAGCAGCGTAATTGCAGAGATCCCTGCCCACAGGTTCTCCAGCATCTAATAACACAAACTTATTCTGCAGCCTTTTGCTTCAGCTGCAGCACTTCTAAAGGCTCTCCTTGGGTACCCATCACCATTAACCTTTTGTAATTAAGCCTTCCAAGAATCTAAATGTGGCCGAATCACATGCAACAGCCATGCAAGTGATGCCAGAGGCACAAAAGCCCTTTTATTGCAAAATTCGTATTTTGCACTCAGCAGAAGACCACTTGCCCCAGCAGATGCACTCCTGGCTTTCATGTTTTCCTCGCTTTCACGCTTTCCTTGCTCATATACACAGCAAGTGTTTAACAGCAAGCAAGACCTCCCCTCCCCTTGGCACTCCATGCTGTCTGCAGTTAACAGCTCCAAACAAGTTGGCTGATAAGATGCATTATTGTAATATAAATATCAGCAGTTCCTGTAGCTTATCTTAATGGGAAGCTTATGACCAGTGGAAGCTGCAATTAAGAGACCTCTGGCCCGATCTGCCGTGGCTGCTGCTTCATTTTGCAATATCCAAAATGACGGGAGCCAAGGTTAGAGCAAAGCTTCTTGACAAGTCTGGGAAAACAACGGAGAATTGAGCTGGCGTCTCAGAAACACAAGGAGGGGAAGAGAAACCACAATAAAAAAAATGACCATCAGATGGGTGTAAAACCTAGAGCTACCAGCAAGGCAGTCAAGTTCATCAGATATGTTATGTCTCTTATACAAAGCCCATGTTTGCCTTCAACTTCAGGTCTCCAGGCTTTCCATTCCCAGCCCCCTTCGGTATGCCCTTAACTTAAAAGGAACAATAGTTTAAAACATGGTTGTTAAAAAAAAAATTGTTTGGTTCGGTCTGAGAAGTCAGTCAAGGAAAGCCTTTAGTCCTCGATCTCCAGTCAAACGGTACATAAGGGATTGATTGCTCAAGTTTGAGAGTTCCTTGGGCCCCTACTTAGATAATCTTTATAGCTCACAGGACCCATTGAAGTGGTTTCCAACAGCTAAAGCCTCAGATCAGCCTGTCAAACACTGGGACTAGTAAAGTCAGAGCAAGAGAGCAAAAATGCTGGAAGTGTAACTCTGCCCTTCGAAAACAAGAGTGTGCACACACCAAATTAATAATACACAGTGGCAGTCTCATGCTCCGCTTTTATGCAACCCCTTCCATAGCAAAATCCCAACAGCACAATTTCATTACAGCCCTTTCTCCTACGGTTAAATCTCACTGCAAATGAAAATTTCTGGTGAAATGGTATTTTTCACACTCTAAGCCTCAAATGCACTTAGAATCAAAGAATCATACGGTTGTGACAACCATCAAGCCTACGAAGTATGGGATTCCCATAGCCGAGCAGGGATCAAAAGGTATTTCGTAGGTAAGGTCATCAAACGCGACTCCACGCAAAACCTCAGAGTCTACATGCCCAAAAATCAGCACCTCCACACTACACGCAAACTCAAAAGGTTACACGGATGGCTCCAGACACCCGTATTCGTTCTGTCCACTCCAGAAGATGTGCAGTTGTGACTGCGCAGTGTTATGCCTCAGCCAAAAATACATCTCACCACTGAGAAATGGCATCCTGGTAATGGAGCTACCCGGCTTCCAGGTGGAAAGTGGCTCCCACCAAGTGACCCAGAAGATGGCCAGGCATCTCTGTGATCTTCTCTCCGTGCCCACGTGTAGGTCTGGATGATCTACAGGACAAGGGAAGGACACTGACAACTACAAGATCAATTTAGAAAGGAATCATGGTAAAAAAAAGAGCTTTGGGAGGGATACAAAGGAGTAGCAAAATATTTAGCATGCAAGAAGAGGTCAATCCTGCAGACACGTGGGGGGCAAAACGGGACGAGCACGATGCTCCTGCAAGGAAAGGAGCTTTGTGCAAGCGGATAGAGAACAAGTAAAGGGCAGAGATGCAGGCATGCTTTTTTTTTTCTTTTTTTAATTTTTATTTCTGTTCTTTTTTTTAAGGAGTTCCAAAAATGGAAAGCCTCTCTGATTGGCATTTGCTTTGCTCCCTGACTCAGAGGGGAGAGAAACACGCTGCTAATTTTTAGCATATTACAATTCACTCTGATCCTTCAAGAAAGGATACTCTGGCATCCGTGAACCCGGAGCTTACCTTTCAAGCAGGCACTAAAAGGACGGCTCCAACACTACAAAGTACTTTCTTTAGAGAAGTGCACTTTCAATACCTATTCAAGCACTCCCCGTTGGATGCAGATGTCAGCAAAACATTGTATGCTATACCCCCTGCATACCAGAGAACAATTTCAACTTGCACATCACATTTGTTTCAATGGTTTGTTCTTTTGTCTGGGAAAGTAATTTTTCAAATGAAGTGCTCAGCCCTTTGTCCCTTGGTACAGTACAGCAGAAACCATCTTTCATGCACTGCTCTAGCACACAATAGGCTTTGTCTCGTTAAACAAAAGAACATGGACTTTCTTTCAATTGTTTCCAGCTGTTTGATCAAGGTTTTACGGGATCAGAAGTCAACAGCAATCAGCATCTGGCTACCTGCACAAAACCGACTCTGAAAGCCTGAAGAATTGGGTATGATTAGCAGATCTAATTATCACTCCAAAGAAAAACCCACCCCATGTGCTTTTACAGCAGCACTCTCACTGGATCCTCGTTAATACTCTACATACACTTTGAAGTCCCAGAGCAGCATGTCCTCATCTGCGGTGGGAACGTTGTTTACTTGCTTTGCTGAAGACACGTTTTTTGGGCAAAACTTATCTGTCAAATCACTCTCTTTCAGCACAGGAACAAGGTCAAAGCACCTCCCATGAGAAAAACCCCTGGCCCCATCACCGATGCCAGGACCACGAGCTCAGATGGGCTCCCTCTGCTCTAGCTTTGGTAACTCCTCTATTTCTGTATAAGTCAGATTTGTTCGGGTGGAATTTCTTAATGAGAGGCTTTCAGGCTGGTGATTTCTAGAACGCAAAAAAAGGAAGCATTACTGGGTTATTAGGACCGAGGAAAATCCCAAGCTTTTTGACTAGGGACGTTAATAATCTGCAATGAGCCCACTGTGGGTAGAGCAACCCTGAACCACGCCATCCCAGAGCGCCCTTATGCTTCTGCTCAAGGGAAATTAGTCAAAAAGGGATTTCTTCATTTCAAAGGGATTTTCTTTAGGATCCAGTCTGATGCCAAGATTGGAAATTACCTGTGGAACTCCTCACCTCTCCTGTCCCTACTTCCCCACCCGCTGCCTGGGTACTGGATGTTACAAGGCTGAACTTGCACGTACAACTGTCAAATTTACACAAAATTACCCAGAAACCTCAAACTCCAAAAGGACGATTATCACAAACTCCTCTCCCAAAGCTGCTATTTCATCATTTCATACAATTCAGCCTCAGTCCCAGACATACCCCTACACATCGCCCTTCCCCAGATTTTCATTCTGTTATACCATAAAGTGGCCACCAGTTAAAAATAAAATCTTTATTTACTTTTTTTTTTTCTTTAGTGGAATGGAGATTCCCTGAAACCTGAAAAAATTACAGCATTTAGACTCAAGTCTAAAGACTGTTCTAAAATTGAATACTTCTCATTTGGATCATCTCTATGTTTTTAGTGGCAACACATGTATTACATATAACATATCCACGCCCTGCAGAGAAACACACTGTGGAGAAAGAACCTGAATCCACACAAGAATGCTTACATCAACTCTTAGGTAATAACTACATTAAAGAAAGTTTTTCACCAAGAGTTAATACGTACTCGCATACAAATATTATGAGTGACAGATATAATTTTAATTTACGGACTGTCTTCATTATTTGGAGCTACATAACAACTATGTAATTCTGACAGATAAGCACTGTCAACAGACTCTTACTTAAAACCTCATATAGCCTCCATCACCAGAGCGTCAGCGTTAGCTTCAGAGACGTTATGAACATGGAAATTGCATCAGCTCCTCATCTGCACATCAAACCATGGCATCCTTCTGAATTTCTGGATGTCAACTACTTGTCCGTGGTAAAAGGGCAAGACAGCAGCAGAGCATGGGAGACAACAGTTCCCCGAGAGGCTATCCAAGTCAAAACAACTGAAGAAATCACTGCTTATTTGCCGGCCATTAAGGAACTTGACTGAAGTTGCACTTGTTTCTGTCTGTGGAATTATTTTCTGCTTCTCTCTGATGACACGGGAAGGCCTGGGGAGAAACCAGTGCCCACCAGAAGCAGAGCACGGATTCCCTCATAAAGGGGAGTCCAGCCTACATACACTAAAGACATATTCAGCATATAAAGATTCCTTCCTGTTTCCTAAAGCAAAGCAACTTGGAAGACCAAAAACAGTTGTGCCTATATCTAAGTTATGATTAAAAACAAAATTTATCACCTGCCACTTCTCTTCCAACTCTTCCTCTCTCCCCCAGCGTATCAAGAACCGTTAGGTCCGATAGGAAGCAAATGTCAACGGTCAATGTTAAAAATCACACATTAAACTATTCTAGAGCTGATGTGGCATAAGCAGCTACTTCCATTTCATACCAGATCTGTGCCATTAAACACCTGCGACTCATCTGCCACTTACCAGGCTCTCTCATACCCAAATCTCACCTCACTGCCAACCTAAGTCATTAAAAACAGAACCAGGCACATGCAAAAAGGGAGCAAACACTGGACTCACCTTGCCATCTGTAAGAACAGCTTATAGCTGCTACATTACACTAATATAGCATCAAATCAATGGAAGAACAAGGAAAGAAGCTATTAGGAGGTCAGTTTTAGCAGCATCTCATTTGTTTCCCAACATAAGACTGCGATCAAAGCCCAAATATTCCACAGGGTTAGAAAAAACCCAGATGGTATACGAGCAACCCGGTGGGTCTGTGCAGTATCACCACAAAGCACGCTGATGTGTCCCTCAAGGGCTGGCCTCACACGGGTGCCTCTCGCAACGGGGATGGTGAAGGAGAAGGGACAAAGGGCCACCAGCTGAGAAGCCTCTGTCCCAAAAGAGCATGTCAGCTGGCTGTAGAAGGACAGTTAAATAAATAGTAGGAGGGGTGGTCTTATAAGAAGTTGATAAGCCGTGGGGTTTCTCTTCTGAGGCTCTGCACAGAAGGTTAACAATTCACCTTCAACCACCATTCACTTGGAAATTAAACAGAAGCGGCCAGAAACATGAATTACGCCACAAGCTTCAGCAACAGAGATGACTTGTAGGGATACAAGGATGAGGTGATCGAGAAGTCTCCATTCAGAGGGCAAATCTGAGGTCTGACAAGCTGTTACCGGCAGCTCCGTCATAGCACGTGTTTCTTACTTGCCCATGGAGAGGGTAGAAGATCACAGCTGGAGCACCAGTGACCTGTATGCAGCAGCAGAGCTTTGTAAGGTGAAGTGGAACCAGAACATGTTTCTAAGGCTTCAGAAATAGCTGGTCTCCTGGTCTGCGGAGGCTGCAAAACTTGTTCTTTCTTAGCACCCCTTCCCCCAAAAAACACTCCCTCCAAAGCACAACTCATCCCCAGCACATTCTGCAGCTCTAAGGTCTTCAGCTTCCAACAGTGTTGATCTTGAACCTTTCAGACACACTAAACTCACCTTAAGAGGCAGAATCACAGCCACGTCTGCCAACATTTCCGTCGGTCTCTCCCTAAAAGCGGCAAAAAGCATCTTCAAATGCCACAGTACTTTGCATCCAAGGCGGAGAGGTTTGTGAAATATGGAAGACATTAAAGTACTCACTTTCTCTCAGCAAAGAACGAACACCGACCTACAAACAACGCCTTGAAGGCATTTCAGCAGCTTAATCTACACAGGGTATTTTTTTAATTATTATTTTCTAAGTCAATCAGAAATCATTGGGTCCAGGAAGCAGTAAATGACAAGAATTTGGCTTAAAAGGAAGAAAAGCAAATAAATATTGGGGGGGGGGGGGGGNGAACATTTCCAAAGACTTGTTTGTTTGTGATAAAGACTGCAAGGCTCAGCTGTATACAAGCTGTCCCACCCATGCACAGACTATTGACATTTCATTCCAGTGGCACCACGCAGACCGCCAAGCAAGGGGGTCTGTCAACATTTCTATCAGCAACAACTGTTCACAGGGGTTTATAAGGCAGAAAAGCTAATTTTCCCCAGCCTGGTTGATGCTCAGTACATAAGGTCTCTGACTAAGAGGAAATTATTAGTATTTAAAAACCACATCACACAAGCGGGTTTTATTACTGGTGCGGGAAGAGAATTAAATCTGTAGTTCTGAGGAAAGGCACCCAAAAAAAGGCCATTTAGCATATATGAAACAAACTGGGGAGTCATAGCTTAGATATTAAAGCCCCATAAGCACTATTAGCCAGGAGCCACCATGCTGTTAAAAGTAAGACAAAAAAATTTGAGTCAGCTGCAACAGCAAACTAGTCATGCCTTTATTTATATAAAAAAAGCACAGCATAAAATTATACCTCAAAGAGACTCTAAGGTCAGGGCAGATCTTTGCAGACCAGTGTCAAGTGCCACATAATATGCAGACAGCAGCTGAAGACGATGCAGAACGCAGTTAGCTGGGCTTCATATAATAAAGAGGACGCTTACGAAATTGCCCCCAGTGTGGTGTCCAGTCCTTGGCCAGAGTCCCACAGAAAGTTTCAGAATTAAGACCGAATGCCTCGGGACACCTGGTAGTGCTCTCACATTTTAGAGGTTTCTATAAAACAGGCGAGCAAGAGCCAGACCTGGGCCACGTGCACCCACCATAAATCCCATCATCCCTCTGCAGGAGACCAATTTTTATTGTTTGTGCTCACGGGAGAGCTGATCCAAGTCTCGCTGGATCGGATAAGCTTGCATTCCAGGACAATGATATCATGCAAGGATCTCCCCATCTGAGGCCCAGCACACATAGCTCACGGGATGGGCAAGCGTGACTTCCAGCGTCGTCGCCAAGCTAATGCCCAAAGTTTCTCGCCATGAGCCCTTCATCCTTGACCATGATGGGGCAGGCAGGTCCTGGTGCTTCATATGAGCTTCACCCCAGCAGCACAAAGCAGGGCATCTGCCCTGCATAAGGTTCACAGGCGCAGCACCACGGGGAGTCCTCTACAGCTACATTCATGTATTCCCCGAGCACCTAAAAACTACTCAGCCTACAGGTAGTTAGGGCCATCTCCTTGCCAAAAGGGCAACAGCACAAAGCTAGCTGCAGTCCCAAAAGAGAACCCACCAAAACCAGAGAAAATACTAACTCAAAGCATAACAAAAATCTGAGCA
Organism: Fregata magnificens; assembly: GCA_013389945.1. Taxonomy (NCBI): domain Eukaryota; kingdom Metazoa; phylum Chordata; class Aves; order Suliformes; family Fregatidae; genus Fregata; species Fregata magnificens. The sequence continues at coordinate 62,300 of WAAD01012697.1, forward strand.
TCCTTTGGCTGGGGACTTGGAGCTGGGGGAAGTAACTACATGATACAAACCTTGGACATGTCACCAGAAGGACACATTCATCACATCCCAAGGACCTCAGCGCTCGTTAGACCACATCTGGAATAGTGTGCCCAGTTGGGGCTCCCCAGGCACAAGGATGGCGTCGGCCACTAACATGGTCAGGGGCTTGAGCACGTGCCCTGGGGGAGCCAGGCTTGGGCAGCCTGGAGAAGGTCATCGAGAAGATGAAGCCAGGCTCTTCACAGTGGTGCATGGTGGGAGGAGGACTTAGAACAAGCATAAACAAAACAAGAGTGGTTCTTACTAGATATAATGAAAAAGCAGGTTGCCCAGAGATTCTGCAGCCTCAATCCTTGGAGCTTTTCAAGATAAAAACCTGAGAAACCCAGCCTGACCTAAAAGTCTGACCTGTTTTGAGCAGGAGGTTGGACTAGAGACCTCTCTGGATGCCCCTTCCAACCCAAATGATCTGATGTTCTCTGAAGATCACCTTAGTTGAAGTTTCATTGCAATCAGTGGGACTGCAGCATCATGGAGGCTTGGTTTTGTTTTGTTCCAGGCTACGAGATGTCTGAAAACAGATCAGTTGAAGGGTTAAAGGCTGCTTCAACCGTCTAGATTTGCGTACAGTTTCTGAAGCTCAGGGAATGGCTTCTTGCCCTTAACACCATGCCCTGTCCAATTCCGCCTGTAGATGCTTCACTGGGAATATCATAAAACGTATTTCTGTGCATATGCATACATGCTCCCCACCCAAGCTCACATACAAAATTAGATCTGCAGTAGCTGCAAATATAAGCTATCAAAGCTGCAGCTGCAACAACAGCACAGTGCTGTAAAGATACTTCAATAACATCTGATACATTAAATTTTAAAAAGTCATATTTACAGGGCCAACGTCCCTATTTAAAAAATAAAGCGTGCACAGGTGGCTAGTAAAACTGGACTTTAACAGCCACACTTGCAAAAGAAATTTATAAGAGTTAGCAAAGCTCATAGCCTTTTAATTGCATGTCAAATATTGGGCTCTCAAGAACTAAACCAGATTTCTTGCAGTCTGTGCCAAGTGCTTCTAGATATTACATGTCTGGCATGGGTGCAATCCCGTTGGATACTAACGGGTTAACTCAACCGCCAAGGCCAGAGACCGCTTGAAGGCAATGCCACCAACTCTGAAGTAAAACAGAAGACATCTCTGCCAGCTTTGTTACAAATAAAAGGTTATTAAAAACATTCACATTTGTTGCTAACAGAAACAGCACAAGAAGACATTTAGAAAGCATTTGAACTTGTAAATACATCAAATTAATGCACAACAAATTTCTTTGATCCAAAGGACATGAATTCCCTTTCCCTACAAATCTGTTCATTAATATTTCAATGATCCACTTATGTCACTACACTTGCCAGCATTTTATAAAGGAAAATACTTCAAGTAACAAAAAGCATCTATAGCTTTTACTCTGCCAGTTGACTTCTGGTAAGTTCACAGGAGAGGCTGATGGGGAACAGCAGCAGCAGGACGCTCCACAGAGCCCCCATGCAGGGCTCTCGGCTAAGGTGGTCGCAGATTTACTAGCAGCAGTTAAATATGCCTCAATACTCCCAATGCCCAACGTTTCAGAGACAGAGGTATGAAATAAAATGGCTACTCAGTTCAGCTAGAGCATCTCTGAGACAGGGATCTGGCTTATGGATCACAAGGCTCAGGCACATCAGCGAGTTAATGCAAGGTCATTGGTTTTCCTGAACCAGCTGCCATGCAATAACCTGTCCACACGACTAGTCCCTGACCTAGCAAACGGGTCATAGGTGACTTCTGCAAACCTAAACACGCTGAGCAGTAATCTGGAGACAACCTGCAAAATTCCTGTATGACCATATGTAATTATGCCCAATTCAGGACGGGCAGGCAGGAGGCACCATGCGCACTGCCCAGCGTGCAAGAGAAGAGTCCTCATGCCCAGTCAATCGCAATCAATTGCACCAAAACTCAATCATTTCGTCGTCGTTGTTTTCTTTCTCTATGCAACATTTGCAATGCTGTAAGATGGAAGGGGAGTGCTGAGGACAAGGTAACATTAAATTAAGTTACCACTGGGTGCACAGAGTTGACCTGGCCACCTTCTCAGTTGCAGTCAACCACAAAATACCTGGAGACAAAGCACTCCTCACTGCCAGAAGAGCAATAAACCCATGGGGTTGGGCAGACAGTAAACTCAGTAGCTTCACAGACAGGTCTCAGCCCTCTCTAGTCATGGACACCGAAGAATAAAGTCTTAATTAAAATACAGAGATGGAAAATTCACACAACTGTTTTTCCATACCGTCACACTTCCACCATCACCAAGTTCATCAAGTTCTCACTAGCGAAGATGAGAGCAATGAGTTTTGCAAGTTTTAATGAAGCATGGCCAGAAAGAAACAAAAGAGGCTAGAAGTAGGCAAAGCAGCAAAAAAGGATAGCAAAAAGCTAGTCAGAACGATGTTGGAAAGAAGGAAAAACAGTACTGAAAACAAGCAGCAGCCAGAAGACGTGAACATTCACAGACACGTCGGCCAATGGAAAAGACTGTACTGGCTGGCAGTGGGAACGTTAACAGGAGGGACAACAAGATATTTGAAGAATAAATATGGTTCCACTTAACGTGCCACATCAGCCGGTGTTCACACACCCCATCTTATACAACTCCAAAATGCGGTAAAAACTGTTTTTCACTATAGATGTCCCTCATTCGTGTAATCTGGGCCTTTCTAAAAACCTCTTGGTAACATTCTCCTAAAGAAGAACGACAAAGTTGCTCAAAGTCACAACAACGAAGATGTCCAAAGCTGCAATAACCAGAAATACCCAAGGACCAGGCGCTGGAAACACTGACAATCCCTAGCAAACCCCAAACATTCAACGTTTGCTCTTACTGGAAAGTGTTTCTATCATTGACTGGAAATGCTGACGCCTAATGCCAAAGGGGGACAGCTTCCGAACAGCTTCAAAAAAAAAAAAAAAAGCTATTAGAAGCTTAAAAAAAAAAACAACCACCCACCACCCTGGAGCAGAAGATACTCCAAGAAGAAAGGCTCTGTTTATTTTTAATGGGCACACAAAGGAGAAAGCTGGCATGGAATGCACGTAAAAGCGCACAAGTAGAAAAGCAGCTGGAAAGCGAGTCGACCAGTTTTACCTGCACACAAAAGCACTCTAAGGTTAATGGGAGCCAACTCCCTTGGCCTCTCCGATTTAGGGAAATGTTTTAAGCAATAACATCTACGGGCACATCTTTGTCTTACTTCTTCACATGCAGCAGCGGATGCTGCCCCAAAACCTACAGGCACTTTTCTGCTCACCACCCGCCTGTATCACCCACCCGCTGCATCGCAGATGCATGCACACAAGAAACATGTTCTGACACGCTACATTTCACAGCTTTTCCTCTTCATTTTCCCAGTATCTTCCCCCCCCTCCCCCCTACAATTGCTTCTTAAACCCTTCCCAAAATTTGCCTGAGGCACTGGAAGGCTCCTTCCCCTCTGCTACCACTTCTGCTAAAGCACAGGGGCACACACTTGCAGCTTGCAGAGCCAGAGAAAATTGATGCAGCCCACCAAGTTTATCTCAAAAAGGTACCAGACTGCTCCCATCCTTCCATATCCATTTTTGAGCTGGGTTTTTTTTTTTTTTTTTTTTTACTAATTGCTGAGTTCTGCAAGACTCTTGAGACAGCAAGAATTACCCAGGTTGTGCTGTGCATACAAAGAGGATGTGTATAACAGCAGGAACAGGAACATATCAGGACCCACGTTTTCTTTCCAATTCTGCAACAGGTGAGCTTCATCCAAGTGAACACCCCATAACGCAGTGTCATCAATAAAATTAACCTTTTGTGCATCTCAGAGGAAGCTTCTGGAGCCAGCTCTTAAAGCACCACCAAGATGCACTGATAAAAAAAAAATTGTGCCAGTGATACACCAAACCACATCCTCACTAAAGATATGGAACCAGACAGCAACCGTGGGGGTGTTGGAGCTCCTGCCACTGCCTGCTGTCCGCAGTGATTGAGCATTCAATGTTGCGTCCCCGGGCTGGCACGTACATCCCGCTCACTCGGACCGAGCCAGGATTTGATGGTACCTGCCTTCATTTATTCCCTCACTTTTTTACATCTGCTCCACGAAAACACAAAGCTGAAGGACATGACGGGGCAGGGGGGGAGGTAGTATTATTTCCATATGGGTTTGAAAATAAAAAGGCTTTAAATGAAAATACCATACGAGCAGAGGGCTCACACAGGACCTATAAGCGCTCATGTGTGCGCACCATATAGGAAGAACACCCCAGCAAGGCTTTCCCCCTTTCAGAGCCTGATTCTGCTGAGACAAGTACTCAAGCCCTATATTGTAGCAAGACATTTCTTTGCATGTCATTTGGCAGACGCAATTGCGGGGCCCTGCCAATTCACCCCGAAGCCCTCCGTTTTAATCAGTATCACATAAAGTTTAACACATGCTTTGAAATGTGCACCAGATTCAAAGCTTCGCCTCAAGGGGGTCCTGCTGAATAACACATACCATCCCGGCCGCTGCTCCTCCAGCAATTATCTTTCAACTCTGGCTGAACCATTCGAACTGTCAACGCCAGCACGCTGCCAACCAGAGGAAAGGTTGCGGGGTCAGAGCTGAAAACAAGACTCCTCAAGACTGGAGCGCCAGGAGAACGGTATGGGGTGTTTGTTTATACTGCTGTCTGCTTATAAGGAGAACTCCCAGGGCGCTTGTTTTATGGCTTAGCAGAACTACAAACAGTGTTAAGAAGGGCTGGAAAAAAAAGGTTAGCAATGAAAAGGAGCATCAGCATCCGCCAGGCCCCCCTGGAAGGCGGAGAGGGCTAAGGTTGTTTGCACCTCGTAACCGGCAGCATCCTTCCAGGCCCACCAGAGCCAGGAGCTCCCTATCTCAAATCCCAGACATCACCAGCTTTCCCTGCTGCCCTGCGAGCCTCCCCGCATCAGTGCTTCTGCCCACCAGGTGATGGATGGCACACACTTATCTCACCCAGCTGCCACAGGCAAAGCACTAAGAAGGTAGTCAGGATTAGGAAATACAAGAATTGTTAGCGTTGATTAGGATTTCGACTGAACTGGAAGGAAGAGAAGGACAGACGGACGCAGTGGTTTCAGCTCTCCATAGGAGCAGTTTCCTATCGGGGTCAATGCAACTAAGCAAAATCCTGCCCTCGAACACTGGTTACGGGGAAGACCCCATTACAACTGGAGCCTACACATGGACAACCTGCTCGTTGCTCCCTTTCTGTAGTCTCTTCCCTACAGCATCCATCAGCTGATGAGCAGGTCCCCGCTCGGAAGCAGGACCACAACCGCCCCACGCCCGATGCCAGTGGTGGCAGCAGCAGCTGGCCTCAAACACAGGCTCTCGCCCAGCTTTTTCAGCGGGACGGTGCAATGCTCCCACTTGCTTATTCCCATGCGGTGTAAAGCAAAGGGAGACACTTCAGAGGAGCACTGAGTTGCATTGGTCTTCCTGATCCAAGCAAAGACAGGGGCACTGGAGCAGCTGAACCTTGCAGACAAAGCCATACATCTCCCTACAGCTTCTTGCAGAGGCTGGGATGTTAAACAGCAGCCCTATGACGCACAGAGGGAGGCAAGGCGATGCTTTCTCCATATTAAAGTAATTGCTAAGCCAAGGAATTTATTCATCAGTCTTGCAAGCTAAACTGCTGCTGCTGTGGGTTTCCTACTACAAATTCTCACTGATGGCAGAAGTTACAACTGAGGGGGAAAAGCTCGAAGCCAGAATCCACAGCAAGCTCAGACAACCGTCAGATGCAATAGGGAGCGCTGGGAAACTCACTCTGCAACAATTATAAAAATGTAAGCCTGTATTTAGCGAAACTGCAGCTGGGGCTCTTAAGGGTGAATTAATTCAGAGCTGCAATCTGTATTGTGTTTCTGGGATTAGACTAAAAACTAAGGCCGTTGGAGACCAAAGTGGCCTACAAAGCAAAGCAGCCACATTTACCCTCCCTGCTGCTATGTTTTCCACCCTAAAATAAGCTCCCAACCCCAGCTCAGGGTCCCATGCAGCACCAAGCAGGATCGCGGGCAGCTGATGCAACAAGCAGCAGCCATTCAATTGCTGAAGTGAGCTACAGCCAGGAAACCAAGCACTGAGCATCCACATCCCTCAGACACTTCTGCAAGCTTTTAGCCTATTTCCTACCTTCCTCTAGAAAGGAGGTCTGCTACACAGCCTGCTAGCCCAGGCACGAGCTGAAAGCATAAGAAGGACAGGAGACACATGCAAAGCTGTGCTTCCAGAAAGAGGGGTGCTCAGTTACAGGTAACAGCCACTCTCCTCTGATGTTTCAGGCTTCGAAGTCCACAAAAATGAACAATTTGGGTTTTATTTTTCCCCTCCTCCTTGAGCCTTTTGCACGTTACATTCAATGTACATCCAGCTGCATGCAAGAAAAAAAAAATTTCAACAGCCAGGCAACTCGCCAGGGACCAGGAAAAGACACACAAGCAGGCTGCTGCACCCCTGTTTTAGCACCACGTGCTGCAGCTTTCATTATTTATTTTAGGGTAAGGGGGAGGCCCCATCCCTACCCCTGCCCCAATACGACTACCCCCAGCCTTACACACGCACCCTCTGCACCGTGTCCAGGTGCTTGGCCAAGCGCCTGCTTCACTACGTGCCATCCACCTGTAAGACAATCATAATTTTACAAGAAAAAATAGACACAAAACTAACACCACATGGCAAAGACTCACTAACCACTGCCCTCCGTATCTTGTGCCAGCTTAATCTCTGTTAAGTGAGATGGCTAATAAGCCACGGTCCCTGAATTATTCAGAGCCCAGACACCTCCCACCACCCCAGTTACACAAACCACCCAGGTGCGTTTGAAATCTGTCACACAATGCCCAGACTGAGTTAAGTTCCCATCTAAAGATCATCACAAGCTTTATTTTATGAGCACTGGCATGATTTATTTTATGAGCAATGGCATGATTATTTCTATCCTACTTGTACAGTAGGAAGAACCACGCAAAAATAGCTATTTTTCAGCAGAAATTTTTAATCTATGTATTGCATCTTCCACTGATGGAAGTTAGCAAGCCTCCTCAGATGTACCAACAGCATCAAAACTAGCTCTCCCCCAGCTCTGCACTGTAATGACATCTTTTAGAGTGCCATTGCCCTGTGCACACAGCAGCCAGTGAATGGAAAAAGGACTTTTAATCATTTGCACAGAGGCTTCCCTTCGCACATCAGCTGACAGCGAGGGCGAGCAGATTTTTTGCTGCAATTCTCATGCAACGCTATGGCCTTTAAATTGTCATTTTCCCAGTCCGTGACAATGAAACCACCACTTTCCTTGGAGCGCCTTCGTAGCATCCAAGCATACTACAGGTGTTAGTTTCTCTAATTTGTTTAAAAAAAATATTTGGTTATCTGGGGAATGTATTTTCCTGGTCTAAAACACCTTCAAACTGGCAAGAGGAAAGAAAACCACATTCTCCCCCTCTTCCTTCCAGTCTAGAGGATCTAAAGCAGACGCATGCTGTTATGTCTTTAGTTTTCATTCCCTGCAGTGCAAGGAGACTATTTAACCCCTACATTTTCCACCCTAAAATAAGCCATCAACGAAAAAAAATAATTACAAGTGACAGTGAAGCAATCAAGAATCCCTTTTATTTATTTTTAGGGTGCCATTTCTTCTCTGGAGTTAGATCCCAGTCTTGCGGGATCCAACCTCTGGAGACCAGGACAACCACACGTGATACTTCTACCTTCATCCTCTCCCTGTTCTCCAGCCTGCAGTTTGCAAGCAGACCAGATTAAAGAGCTCCCAGCCCATGAAAGGGAAATGGAAACACTCATGGAAAACAGTGTCACACTTGAGCAAATTGCAGCAAGACATCTATCTGCTTTCTTAAAATTAAGGACAGGACAGCCCCCATCACAAGAAGGAGGACAGCCTCCCTGACCACTTCCTACCGCTGCACTATGTTCTCAGCTATCCAAACCCTATCAAGTTATATATTTCAACTTTTCCTGCTGCAGAAGGTATTCCTGTCTTACCCAGGAGAGACTTTGATTTCTCACCAAAAAAAGCTCCTTTGAAACACTTGAACAGTGCCATTATTGGACTCTCCGGTTGCAGCGATGAACCGTGTTCAGATCGCAGCGGACGAAGACTCCTAAAGTCAAACAAACGCAACGGCATGTCCGAGACGTCCCCTCCCTGTCCACCCATAGGAACCTGTCCAACTCTAGAAGGAAACAGGGAAGAGAAACAAAGCTGAGCTCTCCTGGAGTAACTTAAGTGCATTTTTACCCACAAATGAAAGCTGTTCTAAATTTGCTATATATGCGAATTAGAAGAATATGTCGAGAGGCTTAAACGACCTGAGCCTGTCAGCAGAACTTGGTGGTTTTAAAAAAAAAAAAAAAAAAAAAGAAAAAAAGAGAGAGAGAGAGAGAGAGAAGTAAGGGAAGTCTTGGGTTGCTGAAGGATTTCACTTGGTGATTTCTCCATACACCCGTTTGCAATTTGTACAGGAGTGTCATGCAAAGGGCACGCTGCACGGCACAGCTCTCAAGTCCTGTCCCTGAAAACTAAACCATTGTACCTCTACTGTAAAAAAAAAAAAATACAGCCCTAGTAATACTAACCCATTTTCATCTCATTAGCAACCCAGAGACCAGAACTCCCTGGTGCCCTGACATCGTTTCATGTGATCCATTCCCTTCCCCGTCACTTGTGAATCAGTCACAGCCCATCAGCTGAAAAGCAATGGCTGGTGTTTCAAAAGCTCCCTAGAAATTACGCAGCAATGACGTTCCCCTAAAGGGGTGTTTTGTGCGACTGGCAGCTTGCTGCAAGAGGCATTATCCTTCTTGTAAATAATGAATACGGAACCTTGCTCACTTGCATAAAAAGCCAAAATCCAAACTAAACGGGCAGTGGCTATTTTCAAGAACTGGTGCTGGAATTGAAAGGGCTGCAAGCACTCGCAAGCATTGAAGATCAGGTCCCAGCGTGACAGGCTGTCACCTTGAACAAAGCGCCAGTACCATTTGCACAGCGGCATTAATGATTTGCCACATCCACAAACTGTTTTGCATCTTCAGGTGAAGGTACGTGAAGACTCTCACATGACTGTGTTACACCAGGAGTCCCCAGGCTCCCAAAAGCTCCTCGGCTTCTCTTCCACGTATACACAGCCAGCCACAGGGCAAGAGTATTCACCAGCTGGAGAAAGTACAGAGAGATCAAACTACCCCATGTGCAGCACAAGAATCTGTTACCAAAACCACTCAAGGAATGTTTAAAAAGAAAAGTAAGGAAAAATCAGTTAATTTAAAAGGTTTATTAGCAGCTATATTACAATAAGCCTGAGACATCCAAATGAAAACTGAAGAATTTATCATCCCGGGCAGCAGCATCCTGATGGGAGCAATTCCCAGCACTTTTTGAGCAAGCCTTATTTCCATCACCTCTCCCGACACGGCCGTCCTGTCCAGACCCCCGTGCTCCTCCACATCCTTTCCCACACGTGGTACGCCAAAGCAGGCACGCAACCCGGTTTATTAGTCTGAGGTCTATCCGCGCTGTCTCACCTCCAAAGCTGGCACGTCCGCGGGAGACCGGTGCACCAGGCAGCGCCTTCCTTTAAACAACTTAACAGTCTACATAATTAAAACCAGTAGAAGCAAGACCAGTGAAAATTACAGCGCTGAATGCCTGCAGTCCAGGGTGAATAAAAGAAGTTTAACAGTACCTCTTTTCCCAGCTACAACACAATAAGTGTAACGGCAATTACTAACGGCTCAAAAGCAGGAGCAAGAGGTGCTTATGCCTCAACTTGGCATGGCGCTTTCCCTAGGCTTTTTAAAGTCTTGTGAATTATACCATCTATCACGATGGTTGGAAGATAAAGGATTTATTTCAAGAAGCATCTCTGGATTTCAAGTGCTTAAAAAGGTCTAAAAGGCAGCCACACAAAAAGCTGGTCCAGCATATGGTTGCCCTGTAGTTAAACTTTTGATTTTATGATGCAGCCATGTCCACAGAACATGCTGGATATGCTACTGGGGATACCGCAGTCCCTGTGGCCATTAGTCATACATATGCTTAAATAAAAAAGGCCCATGATTTAGCAGTTTCATTTTTGAGGTCATAAAAAGAATTCAGAGGAATACCCATTTATTAATAAAGTTCCTATGGAGTATAAATTTTAAATGCAGGCTTAAAGGCACAGAATTCCTCTTAAATAAGCAGAGAAACCTTCCCCAGAAAGCCAGGAAACGTTAGAATAAAAAGTTCTTTTATGATAATAAGCACATTTGCACTCAAATTATGTGATGTGGGAAGAAGGAGACTTAAAGCACCAGGAAGTACAAAGACCTCAAACAACGTGCACTGGGGAACAGAAACATGCTTATGTCTGCACATACCCCTATCATCACCTCCCCAACGTGGCCCATATGCGCTGTTGGCCTCCAGTCCACCCCTACAGACGTCCTCGGCGATGCCTTCATCTGCTTTTCCAATCAAGTGGCTGCCCCATCTACCCCGACCCAAGACGCTAAACCCGAACTTGTCCGGCTGCCACGGCCTCTCCGTTCCCACGCCCGCCGGGAAGCCGAGGGATCACATTTAACCTCAAGCTTCTGGCTTGACAATTCACTTCAGGCGCCACTTCAAAAAGCGTTTCAAGTTCTCAAAATCATTCACATCATCTTCCTTCTCCGGTTTTCATCCCTGCTGCAAGCAGCAGAATACCCTACAGCCATGAGAGACCTCTCTGGGTACCGCTTCGGGTCCTGCAGGTGAGCTCCAGCCTGCATGTGCAAAGCAGGGGACGAAAGACGGTGACAGACCCACGCACAAAGCCACCACACTGGCTCTGGCGAAATGACATTGGGAAATCTCACATCTCATCTTCAAAACCCATTACGATGACTGCCGAGTCAAGAAAAGAGTGGGTGGATCGAGTTGACAAATGCAGGCACTTCACCAGGACTTCTCTCAAAAAGCTTCCAAATTAAGCAGCAAGTGTCAAGTCATTCGTCCAGTCACCATCAAGACGGTGTTCAACACGCTGTTAAGAAAACAGTTCTCAGGGCCAAGTCTTAATGAAAAAGTAGCGAGTTATTAAAGATTTGTCTGCAATTTTAACCCCGTGCAAAACAAAAATCTTTTTACCAGTTTTCTCAAGTAAATTTTCAAAGAGGTTAAGCAAAAGATGCTGAGGATAAGTGACCAACAGGACTCACTACTATTTATCCATCTCTTTCTTGGTAGGGGGGAAGAGGACAGGTATCACACACTATAAGCTTCTGACAATAAACATTTTTACCAAGGCACTAGAAGGCACCTCGGAGCTCACGCAGGTCTAACAATGACATCTCTCTTCAGTAACCAGAGGACATTAATCATTTCTCCACTGTGCCACAGCATCCCACTTCACCCAGCCCAGTTTGTGAGCCTCCTCCCCAAGACCTGCAAGCCGAGACCGTAACTGGCCATCAGACTTCTAATCTAAACAGTCCCAGAAAAATGTATTTCCTCTCATAATACTTTAATATAACAAGTAGACAAGCAGCAGCATCAAAGATTAAGAAGGTCTTGTTACTGAATTTTACTAGAAAATAAGTTTCTGCTTTACAAACCTGCCCAGAAGGGGAAAAACACCATCCCCTTATCCCCACTCTGTTGTGCAAATAGTCACCGCATACCCAGCCACCAGACTGACCTTTTCAAAAGGCTCTCCTGCCTGCATCCAAGACTATAAAATTTCCTTGCTTTTAATAAACAACATTATTTTTACTTTACGTGCTTGTTAAAGAAAACCTTTGGAATAAGAGACACCGCTTAAACCAGCGGGAAGTTCAGATCTAAGGGTGCTTTTGGAAGTCCTGGGGCATGTCGATAAAATACAGCCCCCGCGGAGCAAGCGGATGCAGGGATCTTCCAAACACTACATGTAAGCCCAGACTTGGCACCGGCGGATCCAGCCCACGTGGCAGGGGAGACGAAGTCTTACACGGGGCTCCCGTGACCTTTGCAGAGCATCGACTGCTGCCAGAGCACCGACACCCAGCAGAAGGACGTTCCCTGCATGGCACATCCAGAGAAAGGCAATAAAATCTAATTTACTCTAAAATACACATACAAAGCAAAAACAATTTCCATATGCGCTGCAGAAGATTACATAAAGTTAAAAAATGTCAGGGATGAGGATAATTAAGAACACTACACAAACTGCGTTTTTAAAACATTTTTCTGGGCCATCAAAAGGCCACCGGGCAGTATCTGGAGACTGAGAAAATGTCCTTCTCTCCCCTGCCGTGCAGGGAACCAACCGCTCATGTGGCTTGGGGTGGTGTGCATGTGTTTGCATTTAAAACGAAGCACAGGGAGGGGACAGGATTTCCCAATAATGCTGAACTCGCCACATGCCACGTCTCTACTTATCACCATCATTTTAAATAAACTGCCTGACAAAAACCCCTTGTGTTTTCGCAGCTCGGTTAAAGCCACCTGCAACGGGAGACTCCTGGGTGTGCGGAGCGGGTGCCAGAGCTGGCGCAGCCTCAGAGGGACACGGTCCTCCCAGGGGGCTGCTCAAGCAGGAGACCCCCCCCACTGCAGGGCACAGGAACCAGTCTCACCTTGCACTTCTGGATGGGCATCACCAGTAAAGCAATACTGCACTGCCGAGGTGTGTTCGCCGTGATGTATGACCTTTGCAGACCAAGCTCTCTGCTGCTTTCCACACCACCCACTGCCTCCCCTTCGCCCACCTCGATTCTGCAAACTCCCCAACGCATCCCCGCATTTCTCACATGCTTCTGGGGCACGCACCATCAGCCTGAAGCTGCATCGTATCTGCCCGCTGTCCTCCATGGCCAGGAATCACGGACCCTCTAACTCTCCTTTGCCCATGTAATCCCATCACTACCATCATCTTTTTAGAGAAATCCTGAAAGAGGTCACCAGGATGAACTTCATGGAGAGGGGCAGAGGCACAAAGCCAGCATTACTGGGCAGGACGATAATTGCTGTTGCAAAACACCATCCTGGGATTCAAAAACCAAGGGAAGCACTTGAAACCGCACTTGCAGCGAGCCAAGGAAACAGGCTCCACGTGCCGGCAAGCCGAGTGCACCCAGTTTTTTCCATGGCCATCGTGCAGAAAAGCAGGCAGGGCAGCTTGCATGTGAGCCAGGTTTAAAAAAAAAAAAAAAAAAAAAAAAAACAAAAAAAAAACAAAAAAACACCTGCAAGCTTTCAGTTTAGTCTGTAAAAAATTACATGGTAACATTTTTACTGCAATACCAATGTATCCAAAATTACTTTAAATTTAAAAAACAACTGACACTCAGGACTCACCACCAACACATAGCTACTTCTCTGTATTCCTAGTAAAAATGCACATTGAGATTTGGTTACAGTTGTAAGAACAAACCAGTAGCATAGAGCAAACTATGCAAAGAAACTTGCATCCCCAAACCAATCATCATAAATCCAGGGAACTCAAGGTCAGAATTAAATTTAAATCCAGACATACCTAAAATATTGAAGCACACAGCTGGGTGCTCAACAGCCTTAGCATGGCCCCGTAATCATGCAGCACAGCATCCCAGCGGTCACAGGGAATGCCTATTAGCAGCTGTCATCTCCAGTCCAAGTAATGGAAGGGGGGGGATCTCCTCCTCCACTTCTCATCTACAAGATTTTTTTCTTTCCAAGGCCAGCTGCATTTTCATCCTGCGCTACTGAACATTTTTATACCAGAGAAAAGCATATCGGCACAGTGGGAGCTGCACATACCCGTGTGCTATTTAGGCATCTTTGTCCAAGCTATTTGCAGGCACGAAAGGCCAAATTAAACAGGAGAGGAGGTGTGCGGGACGCTACGCTCTGACCGCTGTACGTGAGCGGTTCTCGGTCACCTCTGACCTGCAGGGATAGTGTGTGAAGCGAGGTAAGTCATCCAAACCCTAGGTCTGAATCACTGATTTCAGAGACGTAGTTGTCTTTCTACAGAGGTGCTGTTACTTCGTGCTCCAAAGTGCTTCATCTTCTCCAGCTGACAGTCAGAACTGCATTCCTACCAAAATCAGATCAGCATTTTAGTTGTGCGCATCATTGTGCAACGTTTTGCCTCGGATTTTTAAGTGTACATATAGGCTCACATCACCAAGTTGGTATTTTCTACCACTGCGGGAAAATACACTTACACAAACCTCACATTATACTGCTCAGAAATGACACAGACACCAATATCTGTTGGCAAGAAGACTAAATGTCAGCTTAAAAAAAAAAACATTACCGAAACACCAACCCATTCAAACTCTTACTAGATCACCACCTATTAAACATCAGCTTTGACAGCACATCCAAGTGATGCTAAAAATAAATAAATAAATAAATAAATAATGCTGGTTTGCCTCCATCTATGTGAAAGGCACGCTGAACATTTTGGCTGTCCTGACGAACTTGATCCGATAATGGCTTTTGGATGGGTTATTCTTGGCCCCCTGCGTAGCAGCGTTCACTGCGCTTACCCTGGACGCTTTGCAAGCAGCACCATCCTAAGCGACCTCCTCCACATGCCGTGCATATTTCAGACATTAAGCTAGATAATAAAACCACATACTGGATATCAGCAAGTGTTAATAAGATGTAATTCATTTCCTGGCAAGCCCAGAACTCAGACCTTTTTAAAAAACAACACACCAACAAAAACAAAATACACACGCAGGTTCACAGGGCCAAAGTCCAAAAGGAGTTCAAATGTGCAGAGCTACTTTCATCTGCTCAAGCGCCGTGTAATTAAGAACAATATTTGGAACACATCAAATTCCCCCAGAACCACAGGTAATAAAATTCAGATTTAAAAAAAAAAAAAAAAAAAAAGAGGAAAGGAGTCAATGAGAGCTCATCATTTGTACAGTGAGACTATAAGGTTTCTCCACGCGCTGTGAGATCCCTCCGGTTCCCGCGTCCGGCTGACCCTGGGAACGTCTCACTTGACTTCACCCCACCACGGGCTTCCTCTCCAAGAGAGGGGCCGGCAAGCTCCCCGCATCCTTGACTGCCGGCCAGAAACGCAGCAACGGCTCCAAGCGCTCCAAGACAGATCCTTCTGATTATCACAAAATGAAATTTTCAGCTCTTGTCATCATCGGCCTCAGATTTGTAATGTTACAAAAACACTATTTCCTTTCCCCATTGTATCAAGCCCTCTTCCATTCCCGCTGGTGAAATCAAACAATTTTAAAAGAATTTATATGATGCTAATTTAAACCGAATGTATTTAGCTGCCAATCGCAGTTCCCCGACTCTCCCAGGCCTCCTGCCAGCTCCGCTCTGTTCCAGAGCGGCTATCAATCACGGCCAACAGACTGAGGAAAAAGACCCAGCGACGCAAGAAGCGATACTGGTAATTCTGGCACTGGGAACCCTGTCCTTCGCTTTCGGCAAAACGACGTGAAGTGATCCCATGCAACGGGAGGGTCCAAAAGCTTCAGCCCCCCATCACTTCTCATTGGTGAAATGATCCATGATACTTTTTGCAAGAATAAATCTAAACACGTTGCTCAAATTCCAGCATTGCTTCCAGCTTGGCTTTTGCAACCGGATGTGGCAAGTTGACCTTCCTCCCCAAGCCACTGTGCGGGAACGGTATGTCTTCACTGCTGGAAGGCCATCGAGTCCGACCTTGGAGATAACTCTGTTCCCACAAGGGGTGAAGGAAACCCCTTCTAGAGTCCGCACCTTGCTCTCAGAAAACAGCATGAAACTGGGATTTGGGGGAGACTGAAGATGTATACTTCACTGTGTCATCTGTAGGCAAACTAAAAACATCCGAAAGTTACCCTCTTGGTGCATCTTGTTTTGACACTCCCTTGCAACAGCCCAGTTAGCATCTACGTGAAAGGAAAACAAATCTTTTCCACTTGAGTATTCTTCTGTTGGATACATTGAAATGCTGAAGCGCTGATGTACCCCTAACAGAGATGCCAGCAGCATCAACAGGCAAAAGAAAAGTTTACCACAACCCAGACCTCAATTTAGAAATCCTCAAGGTCCAAAACGGCTGGAACTGAGCAGGTGGTGGTGAACGATGAAGAACTTCTTCAAACGTGTAAGGTAGAAAAATACTGAAAGAAGAGGGAACAGAGTGCCTGGCTCAGGTCAAAGCAGGGACCATAGCACTGGTTGAAAGGCTATCTGGAGCTGAAGAACAAATAATGAACTTAAAGGAAGCTCAAAACATTAGCAGTTGAAATAAACACTGAGGGACAAAAGGTGAAGAGTAGAGAGAGAGTCTAACGAACAGAGAGGAAAAAGAAGTGAGAGTTGTTACAGGAAGAAAGAAGACACTCTGGAGGTTTCGTTCAGATGCATGGCTGCTTGCTGGCTCACAGCAGGAGCTTAGATAATCCAGTACTGCTAAATCAAACACCAAACTCCACCAAAGGAGGATAAAAACAGGGCACGTAAATATAGTTCTTCCCCCCAGGTCTTCTCCCAGCTTCTCACTGTTGTCAGATCAGGCACTTCTTGAGCCCTGAACAGACTGTTCAGTTAGCAACCCACGGGGAACCCAGTAAAAGCACTTAGCCAGTTTGTCCTTGAAGATGTGAAAAATTGTGTACGAGGAACTCCACAGGTCTATCACCCACAGAATGAAGAACCAGCTTTCTCCCCCTCCTTATTTCAAGTGTGGCCCCTGCTGGTTTCACTTGCTGGGCCCCAGTTCTCGTATTTGGGTAGGGCAGGAGCAGCCAGTCCCTACCGACCCCCCAGTGCCTCTCCTGATGATGCAGGTGGCAAACATTGCAAGGAGGAGGAAGGGTCAGAAGTGGTGAGCAAAACACCAGGAGAGTGCCCATAGCAGAAAAACAAGTATAGGCTACTACAACTTTTTTAGCTTTGCTGTAAAAAGACAGATTTCTTTAGAGCAAGAGATGGAGAATTAACAGAGCTCCAGCCAAGGTGTGAGCTCTCCCCAGGAGCAGAAGGGAGAGGAGGGAGGGACGTGAAGAACGGGAAGAAGTGCACCGTGGATTTGAAAGGGACGGAAGGCACAAAGCCACAAAAATATCTCCAGTCAAAAGATAGCAAAGGAAGCTATTTGAAATTATGGGGAATTTCTCAAAATTGGTCTGCCTAAGCAGCCAAGGACACATGGCTGGATGCACACATCTCTCCCCACCCATCAAAGCAATCGGCCACGGTGCCAGGAGGTTTAAATACCTCTCCCAGCATCACAACAACAAAACTGGAAACTACAAGAAGAGGACGCAACATCTGCATCCTCTCATGTCTCTACCATTGGTAAATATCCTTAATAGGATATAAAGAAGTGATTTATTTATTTAAAGTAGCATATTTGCTGCATTAATGAGGCACCAAAAGACAAATGAAACTCCTATTCCTTTCCAGCCATACAGCCACAGGAACCAAGGAAGAATCTTTTAAAGAGTTTGGCTGCCGTAATGAACAAAAATAGAATATTTTTTGTAAACAATTACTGTTCTAGAAACTGCTGTACCAGGTAAATTCAGCACAGTAACACCCATAGCCTTCCCAGACATCGCCACCGCGCACATCTGGCTCCATGACAGGATGTCCAGGTCACAGCGTGTCTTCTGCAGATTCAGAAAGACTAGTTTGATTCAATGCAACAACTAACAAAAAAGTTTGCTGAACCCTCAGCTGCAGCATGGCATCTCTCCATAGCTCTATTACACAATATAAGGCTTGGTTTGTTTTCCCTAATACTAGACAGAGATTGAGAAAACAGTAATGCAGCAGACACACTGTAAATTAAATCAATTACTAGAAATCCTCAAGCTAGACCATTTTACAGAAAGGATGGTGTTTATTAGACAGAAAATTGAACTTGCCTGTACCTCTACCCATAAACATAACAGCACAGTTTTATCATCTTGTGAAAAATTATAGCAAGAGTCTCTCCCATAAATCAGAAAGTCCAATCCATCAATCACTATCAGAGGAAGCAGTTTACTGCTCATGAGGTAACATTTCATTACTAGTGGATTTGAATTTCATCAAAGTAGCAAAGTTCTTTTTAAGAGCCACTGTGAGCAATGCTCCCCAGCTGCAATAAGTAAAACTGTATTGGAATTCAAAACTAGAATATTGAAGAAGAGTGGGAAAAGGCAATTCCATTTTAATACGCGCATGGGGATGTTCAATTAATCAGGCTCATCTTTTACAGACATCAACTGCTAGGCAAATGCAAGCAAGCCGCAACGAAAGTTTACCCAGTATTTGAAAATCAGTTTAAGATGCAAAAAAAATTAAGTTACAGTCAGTGTGTGAACTCCTACTGCTTTACCCTGAGCCCAGGAAATCAACATTGGTGTCTCCAATTGCCACCAGGCAGAGCAGCACAAATGCCCCTGTCCTGCTAAGCAGAAAATATGAGGTACACACCCCACCTGCACCTCCCAGGCTCTGGGCTAGCAAGAGCCTATGGCAAAATACAGGCAGGAGAAGATGACAACAAAAATGGTCCATCACTTTTCAACGGTGTAAAAATCAGAATATAACCTCTAGTAGCAACCACAGAATGAAGAATCATTGCTTCACCTAGTAACAAAATTAATTCAATATTTAAAACTAAGTTTACTGCCTTGGGATTGGAAAAGTAGAACGCTGTTTAACATGACTGTGAACCACTTTCCTCTTCCAAAAAAGCCTCCACCATGTGTGCACACAGAACAAGTCCTACCTGTTTCATTGCCGTCTCTCCAATCTTGTCAGAGTGCTTACGGATACTCTCCAGGAAATCCTTGAGGTCTGACATGGAAACTTCTTTTATTTCTTCACGCAGCTTTGGAATATTATCCACCATGATCTTGCAGAAGCGGTAGTGGCTCACTTGGGGCAGGTACGTGTGCTCAAGGTGCTCCAGGGTCTTGAGTGCAGGGTAGTGTCTGGGGAAAGCAAGCAAGGCAGATGTGGAAAAAAGAATGGCTATTTCCATCCCACTTCCCCTCTGAAATGTGCATTAACTGTAAATAATTTAATACATCGAAGAACCTCAGCTCTGTTCAAAGGAACATAGACCTTAAGCATCCAGGTCACCATAAAAGCATCATTTTCCTTTTGAAACAGAGCAGCAGAGAAACACAAAGGTGAGAGCAGCTCTTACTCAGAGCTCTGATGTGCAGACAAGGACAAGCTGGGTCACAAGTGACCAGCATCAGCTGAGCCCAGCGGCAGCTCTCACCCACAGTAAAGCCATTTGGGGCACCATACCACAGAGTGAAGGAAAAGTTGGCAACCACACATAGTATTGTTAGGTTATGCAAGAAAAAGCTCAGCCCCACGCACACAGAGGAGCACAGAAGCATGATGGCTCATGGGGGAACCCCAGAAAGACCCTGCGCTGGTCTCCCCAGGAGCCCCGTGGATGGAGGTGGCACCCATCAAGGTGAGCAGGTCTCTGGACCACCTCATACGCCCAGGGGGCTGTGTCAGGTATGGGGCACATTATGGGATACAGCATTTGGGGACCGCATCTTTGTCTTTTCCTGAGTGAAGGGCTCTCTATTCTGGGTGCATGTGTGTGTGCATCACCTTCATCCCGACCAGCCAGACAGGGGGACAGGATGATGCTATTGGTATTTGCGAGCGTGGAGTGTTTCTGCCTGTTGATCTGTGCGACCGGCTCTGTGTGTACACAAGTGTGCGTGTTGTATACGTGCCTGCTGGGAGCACACACTCAGCCTCGCTCCTGCTTGGACCTGGGGCACGGGGCTACAGCAGACTTGTCTCTGTCATGCTGCCTGATTCAGCAACCCCTAACAGTGAGGTGCCATAAGACAGAAGCATGGAGATGGGAATATACCATAATATACCACAGACTGATAAAATAGTGTCTAATGCACAATAATATCCAATATCTGCTACTAGCACAGATACTTGTTATTCCGTTGTAAAGACCCTGGACATGAGAGCACTCTGACCTCTTTCCCCATGCATACCAGGAGTCAGATCCCACCTTTCTCCCAGCTCTTCAAATGCTGCTAAGCATCATTAAAAACACTTTCCACTCAAAGTACTTTTTATTTAGATACAGCTGAAAATCTGGATAAAAACCCCAGATTAGAGGTCCAACGGATACATTTTCTACAAAGCCCCTGCTTCTCCAGCAACTACTGTTGTACCACTGGGGTATGTGACCTTTGCAATGTCGAAAATAATTTATTTCCCCACTCTATAAGAAATATACCTTATAAATTTAAGAATGCAAGAATCCCAATGTTTCTTCCCTATGCACAATGCATGCCTTTATATTTTGGTCATGCCAAATGGCCTTAGGGAAGGTACCGTAAATTTTATCCTACCTTTCTGCATAAAAGCAACCTTCATAGCCTGACAGAAGATGCTAAATGGGAAACTATTCTAAGCAAATAATTTCTCTCAAACGCTCTCCCTCTTTTCCCCTTCAGGAAGTGGGAGTCCATAGGATTTGCCTGTTCGCTGGAATTCAGGGCCCTCCTGCATGGCAATGTAAAATGCAAGACCATCCTCCTCCTGGTCTGACCACAGATCTGGTCAAAGGTTAAAAAAACAATATTATCAGGGAACCATCTAGGAAGCATTAGCAGGGTCTATAAAAACATATTTCAGACTAACACCAGGTCACAGTCACCTCTTGGGTGAATTAAGGCAACTTTAGCTGACTATACCCATGGTTAATCCTGGCCGCAAGCACCTGCCACTTACACCTTGAATTTGGGGGGAGAAAAAGTGTTTAGTCGTAAGAAACATATTAGCACCACTGAAAAAACCTTGGCACTCATATCTTCATTCAAATTAATTCTTGCCTGAACTCCAGGCACATCCACAGGGGAGTTATTTTAACCAGAAGTGGCCTGTCCTGTTCCCAACACCAGAAGTCAAATGGATTAACCACGTAACTCGGCCAGTGTTTACACTACGGTAAGGTATGAAAAACTATTTGCAATTAAATGCAAACCTCTCTGGAGAGAAACTTAGGGAGTGCACAGAAAGCCAGAAATTAAACCAGAGGAATAAACACACATTGGGGGGGTTGTTGTGTTTTAGGGCATTGTTTGTTGAACTAGAAGCAGTGAAAAGGTGGCCGGGGGGACAGCACACAGTCACTGATGGGGTCATCGGCTGCCTGCCAAAAACAGGGTCCAAAACACGGTGGGGCAGAGGAAAGCTCAACACTGTTCTGGTGTGAGATGTGCAGAGGCCAGCGATTCCTGCGGCTGAAGTACTGCCGCCTCAGCCCAGATTACATCCCTTACGCTAATGCCTGTTATCAGCCACCCAGAGGGGCCACGTTCTTGCCCAGCTCTGTACCCCCGGGACCACTGCACCAGTGAAACAAGAGCGCCTGCTGGGTGGGGGAAGCAGCATTTTGATAAAACAGAGTCAGAGCTGACTTTGGGGGGTTTTTTTCCGGAAATACCCAGGCCCTGCTTGGGTGGGTACAGGTCTACAGAGGCTTCTCTACTACAAGCAGGATGAAGCATTTTCATTTCATGGATACGACAAGTGACCCAGGGGTAATAAAAAGACGGATCCCTCTGGAGCCCCGCAGACCCAGGAGGGATTTCCAAAGGCAGGGGGGTGTTCCTGAATGCTTTCCGACAAGCAGCCACATGTGCCCCAGCCATCGGGGAAAAGCTCTTTCTGTCCCTTCCTTAAATTCTGGACAACAGCAAATGAAATGTTTCTCTCCATCTCTTCTCCCTGCTGGTTGCACAGTCACTCCTCCAGGTTTGGACCATGGGTTCCCCATCTCCAGCTCCATTTAACAGCCACGGATTCTGCATTTGGCAAATGCCTGTGTTCAGTTTATAAACATCACGCAACAAACAGCACATAACTCATTTTGTCTAGCTTGGAAGAGTTGAGTTTATTCACCCAGAATGCAAAACCTATTAATCCTCTGAGACTGTGTACCCAAAACCTGAGACTCACGCTAGGAACCAACCCCCTTGCTGACTATCATGAAATGATATATAAGTGAGACCGGGTGCATACACAAAAGTATTTAATATGTTGTGCTGCATTTGGTGAATGAAGCCATCAAATCCAGACAAAGAAAGAANAGATTTTCCTTAAATGTGGCTTTCAACTTCTATTTGTTTCAAAATGAACCAATCCAAAGATGGGGGGAAGATGCAATTCTTAGAAGCAGACCCTGGAAACACTATCCAGAGTGAGGGAATCAAGCAGCATGTGGATTCCCTTCAAAAGTTCACAGCGCTGTGATCAGCTCCAGCTCCCCACCCCACATCTGTCAACGGATAAGCCCCTCGCTGTTCCTATAAACAGACTAAAAACAGTTGGACAAACTATATGCTGCCCTATTCTGTACTGAGCCATCCTGAGAAAGAGAGCGAGCTTTGTGAACAGCTAAATAAGCTCCCTATAACTCCTCCGGCCAGCTCAACTTTCAGGAGTAATGCGTATCTGTTTACCCAAGGCTCCTGGGTCCAAGGACCACAGAGATCAGCAGAGGCGGGAGGGGAAATGTAAAAATACGCCCATCCAATTAGTTATCGCCTTGTTTGAAACATCTGGTTTCTTCTGTATTGTTTCTACGATGGATGGCAGGCACAAACCAGGCATTGGATCTGATCGCTCTCCCTGCGTGGCATTCAGCTGCAGCCTGCCGTGTTTTCAGCCGACCTCCTTCCAGCAGCTGCTCTTTGCCCAATTTGCCACCCCCAGGGCTACAACGTGCCTCCAAAGTCCCACGCTGCTTAAACAAACCATCCCCCAGGATCCCAGCCATGCAAAAATCCCAGACCATGGTTTAATCCTTCAGCATCACAACAGATGCAGGGTGGGAAAAATCCTAGATTTACAGCTCGTGATTTCTGAGCCACAAAGTCCTTGCAGTTCAGCTCACTCTTGTGAACGATTATTTCTACCACAAAATAAGCCGTATGCCTTCTCACCAACTTCTACCATCCTGCACAACGCTTCTCAGGTGTTTGGTTTCCACTCACGTTAATCGGATTCTCTCAGATTATATCAGGTTTTGTATTATGACATTCAGAGAATGAAATTTAGTTAATAATGCGTAAGTACCGAGTCATGCGTTGACTGTATACATCACAACAGTGAGCTTCCATGAAAAAAAGTGAACATACACCTTAATTAAAACGCCTAATACAAAATGAAATTACAGCTTGCTGCAATCCCGGGTTCTAGGCTGTACCGCAGGAGGCTGAGCAGGACCATGAAGATACCAGCCAGAAATCAGATAAGTTAACTTGGAAAGGCTGATTTTGCAGTCCCAAGTTTTGAGAACCTCTTTAATTTATCCGGCACCAAACAGCTGCTTTTCAACTCTTCCAATACAAACACCAGTCTACACAAAATTTACCTTTTAGATTTCATTTGCTCTCGCAGTTTGCTGTACATCTCCAGGACTGGAAAGAGAAGGAAAACACACAAGCATTGAGACACAAGCACAAAGTAGAGAGACATGAATTAAAATAAACAGCTATACAAATAAAGAGCAATTTCAGATTCCTCACCAGGAAGACACAGTGTTAGCTTATCAACCGTCGCTGAAATATTTCTCTGTTGTAATCGACATTGCTTCAGCTCTTCCATGGCTATTATCAACTTTGGAAAGGAAAAAAAAAAGTTTCACTAAGAACAGTAAATAGACAGAGTAGAGAGGATATAAACTGCTTTGCACTTGTCACGACCATCCAAACAGTAGGTTGACAGCAAAGCCTACTCTGATAAGTGGAGAGCTCACCGAGCACTGCACAGCGTTGCTGAAATAGGAAGGACAGGCAGCTTCGGGTTGTTTAATCGAGCAGCAGAAGCATTCCCTAGCCTCATTTCAAGTAAGCAAGCAGAAAAACCAAAGCCATCAAAATACCAGCCTTCTAGCACGTCCTGTGAATTCCAAAAATGATTTCCCCTTCCCATTTTATTCATCTCTTCCCTACTCCCTCTCCAAGCTTCTCTTTTTTAGTTCTTCTCAAAGACAGGATGTGGCCGCTCGCTCCCAGGGGGATTCTTACCATCACAAACTAACAAGGATTTTTAAATGCTCAGTCTCCAACAGAAAAACCTGTGCATCTGGACAAGGGCAAAACAAGGATCAGCCATCACACACAAAAGAAAACTCTTTAGTTTCTTTTTTTCAAAGGGGCAGGTCATGGATTTGTCCTCTAGAGTACCAACTTATCTCCATAGTACCAGGCTGAGATTGCAAAGTCCTTTTGAAATCCCAGGCTCTTCTACTCTTGGAGGTGAATCCTCTGTTCAAGGTAACACAGAGGTACGTTTATTTAATTCACGAGAGAAGCTGCATCACCTCTTCCCCAAAGGGTATTTTTATCTTTAATCTTTATTAGAATAATTGGTCTGACGCAGTCCAACATGGGGATTTTCTCATTTGTTTTTCAAATGCAATGCAGCTGACTGAAATAGTAATGCCTGCGTGTACTCTGAGCAAAATGAAGTCTGGGTGTCTGGGAGGGCAGTTAAGAAAGAAAATGGAAAAGCTGCAAAGAGTGGATTTATATGGAATATGGGTAGAGCAATGCAATTCATCAGGAAGAAGGAAAAAGAGGGGAGAAGGACCGTCCCTGGGAGTTCTCACACATCTCCATCTTAGGCACTTGAAAAGCTTCAAGCACCAGTGCCTTCATGCATACTCAGCTCTGAAGTCCCCCCAGTCTGTTCACGTTCCCTTATGATGAAGGGGCAGAAGAATGAATGTGCTTAGAGGCACATCGCGTCCAAGACATGCTCGATCACTTCCTTTTCTCCATGCCTTGATGCCTCTACCCATGCAGCTCAAAAACCATCCTGACTTTAATTGCTGCTGTGAAGTGGGAGCCAGACTCTCCAGCTCATATTCATAGAATCACAGAATGGTTTGGGTTGGAAGGAATCCCCAAAGATCATCTAGTCCAACCCCCCTGCCATGTGCAGGGACATCTTCCACTAGATCAGGTTGCTCAAAGCCCCGTCTAACCTGACCTTGAACGCTTCCAGTGATCGGGCATCCACAACTTCTCCAAGCAACCTGTTCAGTGTCTTACCACCCCCACTATAAAAAATGTCTTCCTTATATCCAATCTAAACCTACCCTCTTTCAGTTTAAAACCATCGCTCTTTGTCCCGTCACTACAGGCCCTGGTAAAAAGTCTCTCTCCATCTTTCTTATAGTCCCCCTTTAAGTACTGAAAGGCCGCAATAAGGTCTCCCCGGAGCCCTCTCTTCTCCAGGCTGAACAACCCCAACTCTCTCAGCCTGTCCTCATAGCAGAGGTGTTCCAGCCTTCTGACCATCTTCATGGCCTCCTCCCCTGTACCCGCTCCAACAGGTCCACGTCTTCCTCATGCTGGGGACCCCAGAGCTGGTTGCAGTGCTCCAGGTGGGGTCTCACCAGAGCAGAATCACCTCCCTCAACCTGCTGGCCACACTGCTGGTGATGCAGTATTGTTATGAACGATCCCACTCACACCGCTCAGGGCTGCAGGAGCAAGCCCACAGCTTGATTATTGTTGCTTCAAGTCCCTCCTGCTTCC
Organism: Fregata magnificens; assembly: GCA_013389945.1. Classification (NCBI taxonomy): domain Eukaryota; kingdom Metazoa; phylum Chordata; class Aves; order Suliformes; family Fregatidae; genus Fregata; species Fregata magnificens. The sequence goes on from WAAD01012697.1 coordinate 87,950, forward strand.
CAGGCTTTGCCTTCCACTAGCTTTCAACCCACAAGCAGTAAAAAAAAAAAAAAAAAAAAAAAAAAAAAGAAATATCACTTCCCAACAATCTCACACAACTCATCTTTCATGCAGAAAAGCAAAATACAGGAAAGAGAATCAATACACGCTTTAATACCAATGCCATGTACACTATCAGTTAATGCAGAGCAGTTATTGATGCTTAGTGTAATTTGCCACTAGTGAGCACAGCCAAATAATGGAAAAAGCAAAAAAAAAAAATGACAGAATGAACGAATGTATCGCTTACTTCTTTTCCTTCATTCTGCAGCTTTCGGTTGGTGTCCGTCACTTGATTCTGCAGGGATATTGGGGAAACAAGACAAAGCACATCTACATGTAAATCAGGACAGTTTTTCACAAAAAATAAATTGTACATTAACACCATCACTTTTCGCACAATCTTCTCTTGCATAGCATAAAACTGTTCATAGGCTGATTTAATAGTCATCGCGATTCTCGCACACGGGATGCCAACAGCCACACAGCAAATACCAAGGATTTTCTTCCCTCCTACTAGAGAAAAGTAAAAGGCAACAGGAGTTATTACTGTTGCATGGCAGCCTCAAAATGCTGCAGTCTTAACGGATCAAACTTTGTAGCAGATGCTCACGTGGGTTCTCATCTTAAAAACTATTTTACCTGAGCAGTAGAGGAATTAAATTTCCCCTCCCCACCACCAAATAGATTACAATTAGGTTTTAACTCCTTAATATCACAGCAAGAAAAGAACCCTTCAACGTGGGCTTTACCTATAAAGTTCAAATATTTTCTTTTAATGCTTCGGATGCATCTCCCACTGGATCCCTCCTCCTGGCTGGTATAAAAAGGTATTTTTATATACCTGGTATAAAAAGAGGTATGTATTTTCTTTACTAAGCCATCTTTCTGTATTATCCTATCAAGCTGGGGCTCACAGTTCAAAAAATTTCCCACTTTGCAAACTTGTAGGTTCCCTGGACTAGCAAGATCACAGCAGTTCAGCCCTTTACAGCTCTAGGCATCAGTCTGACTCAGTAAAGACAAGCATGAGAACAAAGCTAATTTTTAGACTCGTCAGGATAGAAAATAAGCAGCTTACACATTATTTAGACAACAAGTAGAAAGATGACTTTGGGAATTCTCCTGAATAGTCACTCAAGTTCAGACAGGAGAAGGTTTGTAAACAGAGATACCATCTTCTACAGACCAGCTGGGATAGCTGAAAAAAATTAAACAAACTCTCAAGTAAACATGCCCAGCTTCAGGCCTTTAGCAAACACAGCCAATTATAAAGGTAAGTACCAGCAGAGAAGGACTGCTCAGAGTTCAGGTGCCTCACGTCAGTCTGAGACTAACATGCCATAAAACTACTTTTTTTTCCATAGAATACTCTTTTCACAGCTACTAAAGTTGTAAATATTCATTTCCAGGCTCGCCTCTGTAAGATGTCTCGGAGGTTTCTAGTTTTACTCCAGCTTACTGTGCAGTGGAAGCTGCTGCTGGATTGCAGCCGGCATCATCAAATTTTATGAACTAGTTCCTGTGTGTTTTCAGTTCTGTTCATTCTATAGGCAAAACCAGTAACAGAGCTTGGACGATAGCATGATGCGACACGGAGCTTTCAAAAGTCTGTTCAGGAGCATAAGATCACACGAATCAACTTAAGATCTTTGTTTCCTGACACTTTTCAACAATTGCAGAAACAAGCCAAATTTTTAATGAATTTATCACTAGTGAAGGAACATCATTTGATGCTCTCCAATGATCCAACAGAACGTGGATGGTGCACAGAGCAGCAGCAATAGCAGAGCAAAGCAGGGCAAGCTTCAAAGCGGATTCAGAAGATAACAGCCACCTCCTTCCTTTCTGAGCGCACCACGAGGCAACCAGTTCAGATAGGAGGGGAGTTTTGTATTAACATACACAAAATTGATTCAGGATCCAATTTGTTTCCTGCTGACTGTTGAAAGACACTGGGCAACAACGATTTCCCAGACTGGTCCAAATTTCAGCAGGAGGTCTCGCACGGAGAGGTTGGTGTTGCTTCAACGAGCAGAGTCATCCAGCCTCACAGCCTTCCTTTTGTTTTAACACTGGCCACACTAGTTTTTAAGCTTACCATGATGTAAGAAGAGGACTCATCCCATGATCTCCCCGCATACAATTTCTCTACAGCATCTGCATCATATTGCTCCCCCTTCTGCAGTAGCTTCAGCTCTCCTGGCTGCTTGCCCTGTGCAAAAACTGCTCATTTCCTTTATGATGTATCGAGATTTTACGAGCAGGAGCACGCCATCTCTTCCAAAGATTATTTTATTTCCTTATATCCTGAAAATCCCACCAGGAAAAAAGAATCCATGTAGGGTAATTTAAAACTGCTCCTAAAACAATGCCAAGGCTGTACTAGTCTTCTATTAAAATTACGTATCAATCCCAGCTAAAGCAAAAAGTAAGAGTATATTCTGCCCTTGCACACTAAGAGTTTTCAGGGAGCGGGGGGTTGTGTTTTGTTTTGTTCTTAAGGTCTACATCCATACACTGAAAAAAATCGATGATTATTTATATAGACTCTCTGTAGACATGTTGAAGCTTTTCAGACAAGGAGATTTTATAATCTAAGACAGACGCACAGCAAGGGGGGACAGACAACAGGTGGGCACATGTGAAGAATGAGACGATGGGATCACTCGAGGGGCTTACAGGATGCTCAAGTCATTAGTTCATTCATCTATATACAGAACATGTGGTACGGAGCAGAGCTTTTGGGTTGGGGTTTTTAACCATGGCTCTGCTATCATTTAGAGAGTGTCAGAGTGATGAGGGAGAGGAGCAAAGGGCGCTGGAGAGGAATCCTGGGAATGGACCCAAAGGGCACCACTGTGACCCCGCACAGCTGTGCTGACTCCATCCCTCTGTCCAACACCCACCTACCGCTGATTTCCACCCTCCATAAGAAAGGGAGGGTGATCTACGGAGTGATCCTTCAAGTCAGCAACTTATGAACTTCCCAATCTGGAGGGTGCACCCAAAGGCTGGGTTAGTCATCCGCCACCGCAGCCATTCTCCCTCTGTTTATCTAACCCCTATGGGAATCCGCTGTACGGCCGTTGCTCTTTTAGGTCACTGCCACATCCTGGGGTGGCAAGATCCCCCGCTTGGTTTCGCATGGGTGAAGGGGAGCTCTCCTTCGCTCTAAGCCAGTCACCTCAGTTTAATTAAAACGGTCTTAATCTAAATGCACTAAGCAATAAAAATTGCTTCCTATTCGTCTTCTCCCACACACAGTCATAACTTCATAGACCTTACGACTGCGTGCAGCAGTACTGCACATGGGGGAAGAGAAGATTAGAATCGCAGGTGTCTTTTCAGAGAAAAGCCTTTTTATTAATTGCCATTCAGTAGTGGCAGGTGTGAAGTGCTAAACTTGGGCAGAGATAACCAGCCACATAAAACGGGACAACAAATCACTCGACAGTAGCTCTTCAAAATGAACCCGGTGATCACAGTACATCAAACTAAGAACAGTCAGTGCTATGCTGTCACTAAGAAAGCATCACATGAGTACGCATGAACAAAATCCTACAACACACCTGAAGTAACCCTTCTACACCATTTCACTGGTGACTGATTGTCTGCCCCAGCTTAGACACCATGCTTATCACCAAAAAACCCCAAACCCTGTCAATTGGAAGGACTTCAGAGTAGGAAAGTAAAAATGGTGAGATGCCTAGAAAGCATGACCCTTTAGGATGGATTGGGGCTACCTATCTTACAGGGGACAAGACCAGGGAAGAGCATTCCTACAACCTCCAACCTGTAGAAGACTGCTGCAAAAACAAGAAGGAATAATCTCTCTTTCGTGCCTGACAGGTCAAAAAGTAGTAGACCTAAAAAAGACTTTTCAACCATGTAATCCAATTTTCCTAGAGAAGGAGGGACAGCAGTACCTGGGGGAGGCCTAACATTAGAAGAGGTTAGATAAAAATCCATCAGGACACAGCTGAAGAAGAACTTGCTTAAAAGAAAACAGATGGACTAGGTGATTTCTTGAGGTTGCCACCAGCCCTGCGATTCTGTGATCCTTTCCCCTTCGCACCTCGAGTCGTGTCTTCCTTCCAAGTCGAACCATCCTAACATATAACCTATCTTTGACCTTTCAGTTGCCACTGCAACCTTTATGAGATGGAACAGCCGGACTGGTACATGGTTTCCAAGACCCAGTAATACCATGCATTTATAGGTTTGAGAACAGGTCAACATCACACTGTTCACTTCCTAATGAGGAAGAACATTTGTGCAGTACAAGATATGAAATGATTTAAGAAGTATAACACAAAAAAAAAAACCAAAGCAACAAGATTTTCCTTTGAAACCACGTAAGAAGTTAAAAGTAAAGAGAATTTCCATAGTGAAGCTATATAATTAAAAAAAAAGAATAAGCAAATGCAAAAAAAAAATTTTGGTTTGAAAAATGTTACGGTTTAAGTATCAACCAAATTAAGGAGATGCCTTTTTGAAAATGTATCCCATGTCTTTTCAATTAACTTACTTTTATCCATATATAGATTATTAATCAGTGACCCAGCATCTCTTGAAAACAACACAATGTTGACTAGTGCAGAAATTCATTGCAGAGGAGCTCCTCTGCTGATCGAGAAGATAAAGTTCCCAATTCACTGCTAGCCCTTCGTGGGGCACAAAAGCAGGACAGAAAGTTTAGCGATACAATTCTGATGATGTTTTAAGTTGACTTGGGGCCACCTGAAATACAGCATTACAGTACAGAGGGAAGAGGGCAGCTGCGTTACACATGAATGGGGGAAGAGAATACATCCAGCTCATGTTTAGCACGTGCACTCTTAGAACAATGAACGCTGATATTTCTGCAAGTGTGATGTTATACAAAATAGGCCAAAGCTAAAAGTGCACGAGTCAAGATACATACTAGAGATGCAACACGGACGGCATTTATTTTATTGCTGGTTGCACGTATGTTCAAAGACTAGCGCTATTGAGAAAAAGACGAAGATCAAATAGAGAATGAATAGCTGGAACAAAACACACTCTCACCACTGGACCCACGGATGATCCCCTGGGGAAACCCTTACAAAGAGGGCTCAGTATTTCTCAAATAATTTTCTGTGTATATTTTTCCCATGTGCCGTTTTATAGATCACATAGTAATGGAAATCAAGAGAGGTCCTGAGGGTACAGAGATGGACTTCACAGTGTGCCACCAACAAAGTAGCTGTTTGTAGAATGGGAAACAGCAATAAGCCTTTGCAAACAAACAATGTGAAATTCTTGGCTAGAAACAATAGCTTTAAAAAAAAAAAAAAAAGACTTCTTTCATGGTATTTCCAATGGCCTCATCCTGCAATCAACTGCTGGATGAGTCCTTGCCACAGAAAATGCCTTTGTAATAATACGGGTGCTTCTGGTGTCAGGACACCCCCCCACGAAGGTGTTCCTGCAAGCACGCGGCCGTTTGTGGCATGGAGACCTGTGTGTGTAAAGCTAGAAGCCTGCTACGAAATGCCAGAGGTAGCTTTCAATGAATAAATAAATGTATGAAAAGCAGCAGTCAGCACACTGAAGTTAAGATTTCTTCCTTCTTTTCCAGAAAACTTGCTTTGAGATATTCCCTCCGCCCCCCCCTTATTTATAACTTCATCTTTTCTAATGCCCATTGAACGGTCTCCCACGCGCCTGGACTCCCAGAAAGGTCCTTCTCAACAGGTCAGACTCCACTCAGCCAGCCAGACTTGCTGTGCTGGTCTCTGGAGACAGTCCACGTCTTTTTGGGTGCCACACAACTCAGCCCCATTGGCTAAGTGACTGTTCTGGGATGTTGCTTTCAGTTTCCAAATCAAGGTCACACCTTGCTGCTGCAGCAAGGCATGGCACAGCAGTCTCCCCTGCCTCTGTTCTAACTTGTGTAGGAAAATGAGGAAGGTTCTCTGACCTCTGACACCGATTAAGTCATTGCTGTACTTTTTTTATATGCCCAGAATACGAGTATTCGACAATTTGAAGGCACAGCAGCCAAGCTTCAACTACAAGCCCACCTGGCCCCTACACGTAGGAACACCTCCAACCTCTAGGTCCTTTTTCTCCCCAGAAGCCTGCCTAGTTTCCTTCCCACCACTTATCCACATTCTGATCCTAGCAATGGCTTTTTCCACATACTACTAAACACAGTTTTTCAAGAAATAGGTAAATCCCACCTTTCTCTCATCTTTCTGCACAGCTTTAAAGGCCACAGTACTTGGAAAGCCCATTCCTAGCTGTAACCATTTTACTTTCTCCATTCCCAGCTCTAACCACTTTACCTTCTAGTTAAGCCAACCAAACCTGGCGACGCTACTGAAAAAGAATCAAGCTGTGCATTTGTTTACACAGCCTTTCAGTATTTAGCGAAATTAGTAGTTATTTTTCACTATTGCTCCTGCTTACACCTGAACACCTGACAATGCTCTGATGTTCATTTGCTTTTTAAATATTAACATTTCACTTGCCAGCATTGGGCAGACACCTCATGACTGCAGAGTCAGATCTGCATCAGACCTCTTTGCTGATCTGTCTCAGACACAACGCTACCTGTAATGAGAATTCAACGTCAGATGGGGCACTAGAGTAGATGCTGCTACAGCAGACGTACTTCGGACTGTAGAGCTTATTTTTGCTTAAGAAATTGGTATGAGGTGTACCAGGAAAAGCACGTTTCCTAATGCAGAACGGGCTTAGCTTTAAGCCTTCTTGTTCTTTTAATGTATGACACTGTTCCAGTTTGCCCAAATAATTGTCAAACTTCAAATGACCAACCTATTGCTACAGGAAGAATGAAGATATATATATTTTATTTATTTTCTTATTTTTTTTAGATAGAGGAGAAATGCTATAGACAAAAGGCAAAAAGGAGACATTCACATGGTTTCACAGAATCCCAGAGTGCTTGGGGTTGGGAGGTCCACCCAGAGGTCATCTGGTCCAAGCCCCCGGCTCAAGCAGGGCCACCTGGAGCCAGATGCCCAGGACCATGTCTAGACAGCTTTCTCTTACCTTCAGTTTTTGAGCTTCTCCCCTAACTTTCAGCAGCTCCGTGATAGAGTCCACAAAGCCCTGGTAATGGAAGTTGCACATTTTCTCAATCTCACGATCATGGTTTCTGATTCGTGCTTCCAGTTTCTCCATGAAACGACCGTGTTCTTCTCCATCATAGACAGACCTAAAAAGAAGATGCCAACGTTGGTCAAGATTCCAATATCTGTTACTGTTATTACTTACAAGAAATATCCAAAATATGAGCTTTAAAAAAAGCCTCCTGTGATAAAGGGATAGTTCTGCTTTTTATTTGCATACACCAGGCACCAAACTCAGGTTTGAAAACCTTTCCATTCCAGCCTTTCTTCTTCTTTTTCCACCTGTCAAACACCAGCTTGATGTTCCCTCAGAGACCGCAACACACCTGAGCCAGGACTGAATCATCTGAAGCAAAGTCTTCATGCTCTACCTTTAAGATCAGCCATCTCTGATCAGTATCTGCTATCGTATGCTGTAACACTGAGCACTCATCTTGGACAATTTACTGGGTGTTCGTCGTGCTTCTGGGGTAAAATCTGCAATGGAAAACTATCACCTATACAGCTGCCAAAATCCATTCCCCTTCTCATCCCTAGTTTTGCCAGCACAGTTAGTAGTGTTGCTGAAAGGCCAACACAGCTGAAGACTACCCAAACTGATGGGAAGACCCCAAGCCAAGATATCATGCGTGCAAGCTGCAGGTAACAGGTAATCTTTGCTATAACCAAACAAAAAACACTAGTGTTAAATTTAAGGGTGGGAGTTAAAAAAATAAATCTATCCTTCGTATTTTCTTAAATTCCACGCAACTGGGAAGAGAAGCTTGAATTGCCAACGTTAAAACACTTTTTGTTCTGTCCGCTACCAACGCGTGCTGTCTGGAAACGATGATTATTTCCAACCGTTTTGTAAAGCAGCCTAGAAAGCAACTCTCTCATCTGCAGAAAGAGCCGCTGTGCAGAAGCAATAGATGACTGCAAAATAAGCAAAAGTTATTCTAGCGAGCAGAGGGATTGTGTCACACCCTGAAATGGTATGGGATTTTCAGGGGGTTGTTTTCTTGGTCTATTATAGTAAACATAGATATTTTCTATGGAGTGTGGAAATCCCACCCTTAGACTTGTCTTTGTGAAGTTTTAGTATTTTGAGAACTAGTGTTAACTCCTAAACCTGAATTCTCTCCCAATCTGAAAAAAATTAAGTACGCAGTGAGTTTTATGGAGTCTGAGCTTGTACTGTGTCAGAAAGTAAGGCTAAGTTCATTATACACTGGACTCCATGCAGCAATTAGATAAAAGATGGGGAGTGATAGAGCTGTAGCAAGCTGTAAGAAAAAAAAAAATTACTAATCGCAGCAGCGACAAGCAACACTTCAGAAAGAACCACAACTGGATGAATCCAACTGGATGCATTAAATCTTTCTGACTGCAGAAAGTGATGTGATCCTTCGGTGTGATCTGTGCTCACAAGTCACTTCGGAAAATCCCACCTCTGCAATCCACAAACGTCTCAAAGTAATACAAAAAAATACCAAGACAGAACTAAAAGCTGGAGGAAATCTACTTAATTACTATTCTTTAAAACCTGCCCTAGCAATTTCAATTATACAGTTTCAGTAAACCATTCTCAATGGCAAAACAAAAGTGCCAAATCTTTATAAGCCTATTCAAAACTCAATCTAAAATAACACAGTCACCAAGAGTAGAAGTCTTCAAAGGTGACCACGTGGCCTTCTTTATTCCGAGGTAGAAGCTGTTTGGTGCTAAAGGTGAAAAAGAGATATAACGTCCTAAAATTATACGAGTGCCACCACTAGCACGATGCTAGGGGTTTTTCCTTACCGCTTAGCAGAGTTTTGCTGGTAAAATATGAAAGTTGGAGACAGAGTGCCATCTAGTGCTGCACAGCCTCTTTGCAGGGTCCCTCATGAAACGCAACTGGGCACCTCCGCCCTAACGAACTCTTAACTCAAAGATAACTCACATATAATAAGCAAATAAAGCCAGACAAGTTGTGTTTTCATTCAAGTACAAATTTAAAAAAAAAGCCAACAGTAATTACAGGTACCAAATAAATGCGTTTGCATTCAAAGGAAAATACGATTGGCATTTACAGAGGCATCTATCAACAGAAAAAACACCTCAAAATTACTTACAAACTAGGCAAAGTTTCCTTTACAGATGGTTAACCTAATGCATAAAGGTCCAATGACTGAAACCCTTTTATTAATTTTTTTTTTAGCCAAACTCTAGTGTGGGGAAAAAAAAAAAGTTGGTCAAGGGCATCAATGAAGCCCCAGCATCTTAGGGGTCAGCTCTGAGCTTATATTCAAACAAACTCTGTATATTCCCTTTTGAGCTCTCCTATTCATCCACAACCCTCCCTCCAATGCAGAACCAGCATCCTTCACTTCCATCCTCCCTCTAAAACACAGGCAAATGGGTAACAGCCAAGCAAGTCCCAGACCAAACCTCAACGCACTCCGAAGTTGCAGGATGTCAACTCCAAAGTTACGGGACGTCAAGTTCTTGCTCTGTATTGAACATCACACAAGCAGACTACAGTGACTATGCAGTGGCTCTTAGCTCAAAATAAACAACGCAGGGACTCAGTTTGATTGCAAGAACAACAAATCTATCCCCTGCAGTCACATCAAAACACCCCTCAAGTCCCAAACTCTACCATCATCATCTTTGGTTCCCTGGCTCTGGTAGAGATCCACCTTCCTCAGCTGTTTCTGCCACTGCCTGAGCTACAGCATCGCTTTTGGAAAACCATCCTTGTGATCCTATATCCTTGACGTTTGTGCACTGTTACCTACCTAGCAATTACCAGCTTTCTCAAGACCAACTCTGGTTCTCACCTGATCCACTCAACTGAGTACCCTCATTACATATTTCTTCCTTTTCAGGATTACCACATCTGGGCCATTATACTTCCCACTTCTTGCCTACGAAACCTTCGGGACACCCACTGCCTTGTTCTTGATCTACAGGTCTCTCCAGCTGCTCCCCTCTACCTCATTTCTTCTGCACATACACTCTGCTCCTAGTACTATCTCTCCTAGTTCAAACGCTAATTATAGCCTGATGTGGATCTTCAGTTAACTGTCCTGAAGCAACTAGTAATTAAGAAGACATTAGAAGGTGATGCACAAAAAAAATTTCTAGGAGGAAAAAAAAAAAATCTTACATGTATATTTATACCCACTAATAATCATGACAGCACACAATGCAAAAGTAAAGTAAGGAAAACAAAAATTAGAATTGGTTTGAGCTGTTCATTCTCTTGGTTGTAAATAACAAAGCACTGTGACAATGCTATAGAAAATGATCCTTGAGGCTGCTTTTCTTTTCCTCTGCTATAACAAATTGCTGGTCAGATAGCTTTAGTAATAAGCCTCCCCCACAAAAAGCCTTTTGGTTAAAAAAAGTCTGAGAAAGAGGGGTCTGTCCCCCATGCACTTATCTTGTAACTCCGGAGCAGACTGTAATTCTCTGATTGAAGACTATGCTCAGTAACAGATCTGTCTGGTTTACATTTTTTTTAAGTACACTCACTAAACAAAACCACTTAAGATGACTTTAAAAAGTTCTTGGATTGTATTGTTAAAGTTTCACAATTTCTGCATTCATTAAATAAATCCACTAATTTTTTTTCTAAAGGTCAACTGGAAAAGTCTTTCCAGGAAAGCCATAACAGGCAAATGCATCAGGAGTTCCCATCTGTAGCCTCGCGTTATTGCGGAGTTTATCGCCCAAAACAGGGGCAACCAAGCCTGGCCCACACCAAGCGCCAAACTGTTAACAACGGGGATGCCACAGGCACAGACTCATGGCACAGCCGGATGCTCGGGTGCCTCTTCCATTTTCCAAGCAGCAGAAAGCAAGCAGGAGCTCATACAGAAGCACGACGTGTTGATGTTGCGCCTTTCACATCTTCATACTCCCCCCGCATCCCAGGGCCTCACTCAACTCTGCCTGTACTGAGCCCCCACATTGCACTGGATACTCTACTGCATTCTCCATCACTTCATCATCCACAAGAGCAAAAATTAGGGAAAGAGCAGAGGTTTGGGGAATACAACCCAAGAGAAGACTGAAAGAGACAACAAGTTCAGCTACAAATCTCCTTAAAACGCGGTCAGAGGCAGGACATCTTTGGTCCTGCCACCAAGCACCAACACGACCTACGTCCTCTCCAGCCGTGCTTTAGACAGTTCATCTGGCTGTTCTCAGGCTGGCAAGTCCTATGCCAGACACCATACACACACTGAAAGAATGCCAGAGGAGCTTAAAGTTATTGCACATGTATAAATTAATGCTAGAAAATATTTAGGAACTAGCTTTGCAGATCCTCCCTACGTCTCACGCTCAACTGGTTAACAAGAGGGCTTTGGGCAGTCTCGGAGAAGGCAAAGCCGCAAGGCTGACCCTGCAACTTCATTCCCAATGAGAGCTGCCTGCAGGACGGGGACTCAGAAGTAACCTAAATAAATTCAGCTGAAAGTACAGAGGAGGGAAATCTCTGGGGGAGAAATGAAAGAGATCTGGAACAATGCAAGGAGGACATTCTGGGGACAGTGGAACAGAAGTGACTTGCTTTTGTTTTCAATTAATAAGTGGAACAAATTCCTGAGTCTGTTGTGGACTTGAATTTTATTTTATTTTTTTCCCCCCTTTAAACTTCTGTAGTGGTTTTAATCCCTCAGAAACATTTTCTTCTCATTAAGCTACATAAAAGCATTAGCAGTTTGTTTAATCTTATTCTAACTTTTGTCATAAACAAATTAACTACTGAGCAATGCAAAAAAAAAAAAATTCAAGAGTGGTGCAACAGCTCCATGGAAAAAAGGTCAAATAAAGTTTGCAAGACTAATACCTGTTTATTATCTTAACTGTCAAGAGTTCACAGCTTCAAGCCTTGTGCTTCACAAAGTTTATCCGTGTACGTTGCATTAGCAAGTTGTACTCCAAAGACACCCCACTTACTTGGTGTATTACACCTGAATTATCTCAGTGGAAGAACAAGTGTAGAATTTGCTTCTTGTTTTCATTCTGCTAATTAAACAGAATTTAAGCCTGCTCTGTTTTGCCATATCACCCACATAGGTTTACATTTATGTCACAAATACAGAGAAAAAAGCAACTTTTTTTTCCTTTCTGAAGTGTAAAATGTTTAATCATAAACATTTTTCATTATTATAGTTTAGAAAGCATTCCCACATGTACTTTTCCTACTTAGACCCTCTTATCTTGCACACACCACCATCATATTTTCAGTCTACAACAGGAATCATTCCAATCACTGTAAAATTCAGCAAAATATCAGCATTAGTCCATTATCACAAGATCCTGGAGTAGACAACAAAGCAGTTTCTGAAGAGCACCACTATATTATTTGGCAAAGATAACCCCGGTTTAATGGCTGGGAACACCTTGATTTCAGCAAAGTCCTGGCATGGCCCTGGCAGGTATTCTCACAAGAACCCCAGGAGGAATGCTGCACAGAAAATTACCATAAACCACATGCGTACACCACTCAAAAACCATCCTAAAAACGATGTTACTTGTCCGTGACTGGCCTCAACCAGAGGAGCTTTTCATCAGGGTTTCCACATGCATTTGTTCTGGGCCTGGTTTTCTTCAGCGGTTTTATTAGCAAATTGGAAAATATAATGCAAGTTGTACTTTCAAAATATGCTGGTAACACCAAAGTGAAGGAAGTCGCAAGCCTTCTGGAAAGTGGCAGCCAAAGACCTCGAGAAACTGGAAGTGTTTCCAGAAGTCAAGAGGTCAATAAAGGCAAGCGCATGGTAGTGGTCCAAGAAAAGGTCAAAATCAGCAGCACAAGCACAACGGGATCGGAGGGGAGGCAGGAGAGACCGCAAACTCCACACCAGCCACCTGCCATGGCACCGTATTGATTGGCCCAGGAAGAGCCACAGGAATTGGGGTTAGATTTGAAGAGAAAGGGCTGGCGAGGACACGGGGAGCTCAGAGCCACGGCAAAAGACCTCCACTACGTTAAAGAGGGAGGAAGGCGAGAAGTTCTGCAGACCTGTTACAGGAAGGACGAGAGCAGATTAATTTGTAAAGAACTAGGTTAGATTTTGTGATAAAATGCAACTGAAGATAGTCAAAGCCCTGGAACAAAGCGCACTGGGACACTGGAAACCCTGTTCATCAGAGTGTAAAAATAAGTTGAACAGATGTTTGTTCAGGGATGGAGAGAGGATTTCATTCTGCCTTGGGGGGGAAATAGGCTGCGGGACCTCAGGCTCTCAGCCAACACCACCAACCTGGGGTGGTAGAGCAGTTCAGCAACAGTTAAAGTACCTTCTGGCATTACTTTTTTTTATTGCTTTTTTTAAAGCAGGGTCAAACCATTAGAAACCTCACAGAGCCTTAGCTCTTATCCCTGAACTGCCAGAGACCGGAGCAGAGCAGAGCACAGACAGGAGCATCAGCCCAACCTCACTCCTCCCACATCCAACACAAGAGAGCCGTTTCAGCCTCACCAGAGAAATACCCTATAAACTCTAGATGACTAACAGAATAAGGTCAAGCAGACTGAGAAAAAGCCAAATTAAAACATGATTTGTCATGCAGATGCAGAGGCACCTGCCACAGCAGCGCCCTGGAAGCCACCACTGCAAGCGACAGGGTAGGTATATAATACCATGAAAACAGAAGAAAAACCATTGTGTTAAAGCAAAGTAGGGATATTAATATGCGAAATCATTGTCTTTTGGAAAGTATCTTTTATATTACGGCCATTATCAGCACCATACCATACGTGAGCTCTAGTCACACCTGAGCCCAGACATTGCATTTGCAGAACAAAAGACTCTACCGGTCCCAACATCAGTGTAGTGATGAAAAACTTAAAGACTGGAATACCAGGACAAGGCAAGAGGCACAAACCACCCTACAAAGCCACTGCCGGACTGAAAAGTCTACCTGAATCACCAAATTCCAGAAAGGGTCAACTTCTGTGTTTCAGTACGTATCTACAGATTGCAGGAGAGAGAAGAGAGGGGAAGAAGTGGTTCGTAAACTAGATACAAGACACCAACATTTTTGGTGCAAATTCTCCCCTCCTTGAGAAGCTTTTAATACCTTCTCACCATTCAATGTAAAAGCTATGACATCAAGTTAAAAACCACGCACATTGTCCCATCTTTTTCAGAGAGAACATGCAAGACTGCAGTTTGGCCACGTCTCACTCCCCACTCCCAAAGCACTGCGAGATGAAGACCATCTCCATCACAAGGGTGACAGTTTCGGCACTTTCTACTGGACCCCACTCTTCTCTTGCTGTGCTATTTACCCTATCAGCAGCACAAGAAAGGGGAGAAAACAAACACTTGACAATGAAGAAAAAAGGCACCCTCCCAAAGCATCCACAAATCAGATTACTGATAACAGAATATCATTTTTATAAACTTTACAGATTTTAGCCATTACATCTATAAAAGCAGATTAGATTACCACAGAAAAATTTTAATGTCTATACTTGCTGTGTTATTGTCCAATAAAAGTTTTTTTTCCTACTAACAAAGTGCATTTTGTTGTCTTATGCATTGTTTAAACAAGTTGGTTTGGGGTTTTTTTTTGGTGCATTCTTGGCTTTAAGTCTGGGACCCTCCTTTCTGCTGTGAAGCAATGTTGTCACAACGTCCAGAGGCATAACAAATCCTCAAGACATGCATGATATTAAAAGCGCTGCATTATAAACCCATACAAAGGCGCATTAAAATTGACAGCAGCATGATTGATAACTTCCATGCTCGAAGCGTGCATACCAGTGCCTTTGCAAGAGGACAGTGGCAGCAACACCAGCCAGCATGACACACAGGCTTATGTGTTGCTCATGCATGGTCTTTAAGACCAAAGCAGCAGCTTCACCGCCTCCATCACCTCCACGGGCAGTATGGCGTACGACAAAACAGTGCTTGGCACAGACACCCCTGCCTGGCAGCGTGCGGTGCTCAGCAGCGCCAGCTTCCAGCTCCTTTCCTCTTGCAGAAGAGTGTGGTTCATTATCAAGGTCAACTCACAGGCAAAAGTTGAACAAGATGGCACAAAGCAGCTCTTTGCTGCCAATTCATTGTGTCAAGAAGTTCCTGACTTCCAGCAGCAGACAGATTTGCGCTCTGCACACAGCTTTGCCAGTGGAAAAAGCTCTCTGCCAGCTCCTACTCCAGTCCCACTAACAACTTCTGCCTTCCTGCTTCAGCCCTTATACCCTCTCCCACACCACCAACACCCCAAAAAAGAGTGAGGCTACTTCTAAACATTTTTGTAACCTTGATCAATTCAATCAAACCAGATCAGGAGTAATCACACAAGTGGCTCCAGAAGAAAACTTTATGCAACAGGGACTTCTGGCAGAGACAAGCATCTTGCTGACCCGATTTCTCCCATCAGCACAGTCCGAGCTAGACAAAGCTTGCTCTCATTTACAGTCTAATAATTGCTTTCTAAAACTCACGTGCAAGTCTCAGATTAGAAAACATGTAGGCTTCAGTTGCCTAAATATAGATGCCTGGCACCCTTTGAGACACCTGCCTAGGGCATGTCAACCCAACATAGGACCTACAAAGGACCAGTGCTTTTTTAGAGAGGCAGCTAGAGGCCAGCCAAGATACATCCCGGCATCGCACGTGGCACCAGGTACCTCTGTTTCTACGGCTGAGTCACTCCGTGCATGCGTTAGCCCAGTTTAAGAATGCGAAGTCCTTTTGTTCAGTTTGAAAAGACTTGGGTCACAAACCCACAGTTACACATGCCAAAAAGCAGAGAGGTTCTGTAGGAGACACGCTCAGAAATCAATTTGACTTGATGAATGTATGTGAAAGGGCTTCCCCAAAAAATAAAACTGGGAATGGAAGAATACATCCACTACGTGTTACCTTAACACTTGTAGTTCTCCATTGTTTCATTTCTCCACCACATTCCCAGGACCCATGTGGTCAAAATAAGACTTAATAGTGATGCACAAGCATCTCAAAGTGGCAATAAATTTTCAATTAAGCTTCATGAAAGCTTTGTCAGAAATGTATTTTACAGATTGTGTTTCAGCTGAGGAGAGAAGTGAAGTGACTTTAAGGCAAAACAACAGGTCAGGACCAGCTCTAAGAACAGAACCCAGATGCAGAAGCTCGGCGCATATGTTAGGGCTTGGGAGCTCAATATATGGCACGCATTTGCTATAAAAATCAGAAATAGCTGAGCTAGCCCTGATGAGCTGGACCCACTCAACAGCAGCAGCATTCTGGACTCCGACAAAACCAACCAAAAGACCTCCATAAAAGAGAGTCACTAACCCTGCCTTAAGCCTCTGTTGTCCCAAATGATCCAGGGTTGAGGTTTGGGAGTCTAACGCCGAGTTTCAGATGAGTAAACCCCTCCTTGCCAACAAATCTCAACCTCGTCCCCAAACTGCTGCTCACTTCTGAATTGCAGTGCCGTAATTGAAAGCCCATCCTCTTTCTAACTATAGATGCCTACTCTGGCAAACTCATCTGGAGGAGATGAGACATAGCAACAGCAACATCCTCAGGGAGGAAAGCTGGATTAAAAGGCAACAGCGTTTGGGATGTATGACTACCAGAGGAGGCCCAGACTCACATTCCCATGCAAATATTTGTGTCTATTGAAGAGAGGAAAAATAGTAATGGGCTTAAATTGCCCAGGAGAATTAGGTTAAACATTAGACAAAGTTTTCTAACTCTAAGAGTGGCAGAAATCCAAAAGGGATCATCAAGGCATGTTACAGAATCTCTTTAAATTGATCATTTCTAAGAATAAGTTAGAAAAACATCCAAGCAGGAGCAAATTAGATGCATTTGCTGCTGGAGAGACCAAATACCGCCTCAGCTAGGGAGAGGATTGAGTAGGTGGCTTCTTGAGATCCCCTGAAGCCTTGTTTTCTATAGGTCAAACCTACAGAATAGCTGAAGCTCTTTGGAAACCACCAGATCTTAACCAACGCTGTACTAAGCGCTAAGCTGAAAGAAGCGGTGTCTCTGACCGTGGGTACTAAATCCTTCCAGGTTTTTACAAGGATTTCAAAGAACCCAACTCAACTTTCACCGATGGCAACAGACAAATTCCCCATTTCCTTCATTTGTACAAGATCAGGTCTTTAGTTATAAAATACTCTAAAGCCTTCTTAAGTGTGCACTTATGACAACAAAGCACTTTTAGACTATATATTACTGGAAAAATAGAGCCACCATAAAGTCACAGCCACCTCCAGGGTGGAATATAGCTATTCTGTGCCAGACAAGATTCTGAAGGAAACGAAGAATAATTACCCTAATTGAAAATATAATGGACCGACTCAGTTATAATGTCCCTATTAAAGAATGAAATTCAGACATAAAAGACTTTAAGAGCGAGAGCTTGAACAAATTAGCGTTCCGCCTCCAGAAGAGCCAGGAAACGTAAGGAGCAACCCAAAGCCAGGCAAGCCAGAACAGCTACAACAAACACGAATGCCCCCAACCGAGGCAAGTATGGAGAGAACTGGTCACGAGCAGAGCTTTCAACTTCCCTCCTCTTTTTGCGAGCACAATGGAAACAATTCCCCCAAGAACAAAAGCGATGCGTCAGCAGGCCCTACTCTCTCAAGCTCTTTCAAGTTGGAAGGACAGTTGATTTGCACCATGTGTAGGATAGGAATGCTCACTAGAACCAAGCGAGATAAATTTCATCCCATCCAAGCTGGTTAACATTAAGACAGAGATGAATCATCTTTACAATGCCTGTAAACAACACTGTTTAAAAAAGGAAGAAATCTAATGATACATCCTAGTCACACTTACTTTGCAGGAAGTTTCTGAATGTTTATACCATATGCACTGTTGTTAGGAAAAGTGTCGAAATCAGAGGGCAGACACAAACCCACAAGAATCGGAGGATGTGGACGTAGAGCCACCACAAATGTTCTAATCGCCCTTCTGCTGCGCCTGCAGTGGTGTTCCAGCACATCTAATCCTTTAGGACAGGCACAGGCTTTAGGGGGAGGACACACTCAGAGTAATGGAGTAGATGTATATCAGATATGCTATTTATAATGAAAGACAGAAAGCTCAATAGAGTCATCTGCTCTCTGTCTCTGATTCTCACTCTGACCTTTAGTGAAGCACTGATTTTTGAAGTGGGAAACCAAAGTATCTGAAACAACGACAATGTGGGTTACCTTTATTTGGTAACTCAGTTTCGTGGTTTAACCCCAGCTGCCAACTAAGGCCCACACAACCGCTTACTCACTCCCCCCTGGTGGGATGGGGGAGAGAATTGGAACGGTAAAAGTAAGAAAACTCGTGGGTTGAGATAAAGACAGTTTAATAGGCAAAGCAAAAGCTGCACACGCAAGCAAAGCAAAACAAGGAATTCACTCACTCCTTCCCATGGGCAGGCAGGTGTTCAGCCATCTCCAGCAAAGCAGGGCTCCATCATGTGTAATGGTGACTTGGGAAGACAAACGCCGTCACTCCAAACGTCCCCCCCTTCCTTCTTCTTCCCCCAGCTTTATATGCTGAGCATGACGTCCTATGGTATGGAATATCCCTTTGGTCAGTTGGGGTCAGCTGTCCCGGCTGTGTCCCCTCCCAACTCCTTGTGCCCCCCCAGCCTGCTCGCTGGTGGGGTGGGGCGAGAGGCAGAAAGGTCCTTGACCCCGTGTAAGCACTGCTCAGCAGTAATGAAAACATCCCCGTGTTATCTACACTATTTTCAGCACAAATCCAAACCACAGCCCCATACTGGGTACTGTGAAGAAAATTAACTCTATCCCAGCCACAACCAGCACACTCAGATGTGAAGGAAATCCCAACACCAGAGCACTGAACATGCAAGTAACTGAGCTACACCAGTCCCAAAACACACCAAAAAAAAAATGACTACAAAAGACTGTGGGCTGGACAAAGTGCCTTGGATGTGTCAGGACACTTTGAGATCTCTCCACTTAGCTTATTCAGAAGGGAGATTGAGAAGGTAATTGAGAATTACTAGATGTGAGTATATTTTTTTTTTTTTTTTTTTTTAAAAGGAAAAGAGTCCCAAGTTGCTATTTAATTCAGGGGAAAAAAAAAAATCTTAATAGCCTAAAATCACTGCGATCTTAAGCCAGGTAAATTCAAAGCAGAAAGGAGGCATAGTATTTTCGTTTGCATGCTTTCAGAGCCATTGGTAGAAATCAACAACGGAAGCAGAGGAGTCAACCTCTCCATCTAGTATCTTCTAAGCTGGCCACTGCTCGGTGCAACATACGCTAACCAGACACGTTGCCTTGCTCAAT
The DNA here is from genome assembly GCA_013389945.1 of Fregata magnificens. Classification (NCBI taxonomy): domain Eukaryota; kingdom Metazoa; phylum Chordata; class Aves; order Suliformes; family Fregatidae; genus Fregata; species Fregata magnificens. Next base: position 107,366 of record WAAD01012697.1, read on the forward strand.
AGAGGCATAAAAGTGAAAATTTACAGCCTGCAGCATACAGATGCGCTGCGCAGTGCATCCTTAAATACATTTTGCCATGCAACAGGGTACATACAATCTCCTCCCTACCCCAACAAAACCCCACAGCTATCCCAAACTAGGAAAGAGCAGACACTGCTGCTCAAATATTTTGCAACACGATTAAGATGATCTAGAGTTGTGGTATAACCCCAGGGGTCAATACCACGGCCAATACTGTTTAACCTCTTCATTAACGACATAGATGTGGAGATAAGATTGCACACTCAGCAAGTCTGCAGATGGAACTGGAAGGAGCGACTGCCAGAGCAGAGGGGTGTGCCACCACTCGGAGGGACCTGGGCAGGCTGGAGAAATGGCCCAACAGGAACCTCATGAAGGTCAACAAATGCCAAGTCCTGCCCCTGGGGGGGAACAGCCAGCCCCAGGCACGGCTACATCTGGGGCTGACCATCTAGAAAGCAGCTCAGCAGAAAAGGACCTGGGCGTCCTGCAGGACACCAAGTTGACCATGAGCCACCAGCGGGCCCTTGCAGCAAAGGCGGCCAACAGACTCCTGGGCTGTGTTAGGAAGAGCATCGAGGGAGGTGATCCTTCCCCTCTACGCAGCACTGGTGAGACATCTGGAGAGCTGGGTCCTGGTCCGGGCTCCCCAGTACAAGAGATACATGGAGCTACTGGAGAGCATCCAGTGAAGGGCCACTAACAGGATAAAGCAATGGGAGCATCCCTCATGCAAGGAAAGCCTGAGAGAGCCGGGACTGTTCAGCCTGGAGAAAGCTGAGGGGGAAAAAAACCTTTATCAATGAATATAAATATCTGATGGGGGTTGGGAGGGTAAAGAAGACAGAGCCAGACTCTTCTCCTTCGTACCCACTGACAGGACAAGAGGCAACACACCGAAAATGTCATTAAATGTAAGGGGAAAACAAGAAAAAAAAAAACCAACAAAACTTTTTTACTGTGAGAGTGATCAAACACTGGAATAGGTTACCCAGAGAGGTTGCAGAGTCTCCATCCCTAAAGATATCCAAAACCACATGGGACACCGTCCTGAGCGACCTGCCATAGGTGACCCTACTTGTACAGGGAAGCAGGGCTGGACGACCTCCAGAGGTCCTAGCCAACATCAAGTATTCTGTGATTCTGTGAGTATTTTCACCAACCGACATCAGTCACCAGGCTTTTCTTTCCCTCCGCACCTCCAAAACACCCCTAAAGAAAAACATCTCAGTATTCAAAGGGGCCCAGCAAATTGTTAAGCTCATGATGAAACAGATCACCACTTAACAGAGAGATTCTTCCAGATATTCTTATCCAAGCAGAAACATTGCGAAAGAGAAATAAAGTTAGAGTAAAACATTACTTCTCAGTAATATTGAAATAGAAAATGTTTCTAATCATTCTGGCATTTTAATGGCTATATCTCGACAAATTATATAAAATTTTAATGCAACATGAAGAGAAACCTACCTCTAAAGGTCTAGATAGGACCGTTCCAAGGGGAAAGAAGAATAATTGGGTGAACCAAATGGAATGTTTTATTCCTTTATTCCGTAAATGCAAGGAAAGCCCCCCAGGCAGCAGTACCCCAAATTCCAGGAGTCACATTATGTATGCCCAACACCACCCTTAAAATTACATCTACAAAATGCTAGTTTCTACAACAAGAGGACACCACTGTTAATAATTGCAGCCACCAGAAATTAAGATTTACTAGTTCAGGTAATTCCTCTTTTTTCAGAGTATGCTTACCCCCTGCTAATGCCTCTTTAATAACAACAGCAACCCTACAACCTGCAATACCTGGACGAGAGCACTGACGGACAACATCTAGTTTGCTTCTGGGTTTTGTTTTTGTAAGTCAAACATCCTCCCCCATTTTGCCATTTAAGAACGACTACTTTTTAGACTGCTAGCTAATCATCTTCTAGGGACAGGATATTATCAGAATCCAGCAGCACCTAGACACCTTCACCCTACAGCACCTCTCACAATGGGGTCCTGCTCTTAAGCCTCATCTTCCTCTTCTTCCCAAACATGGCAGACTTCAGAAGGTTCTAAGACCTCAGCAGATGAAAGCACTCTTTTCATCTTTGCTTAAAACACAACTCAAGTAATTCCACTCCCGCTTGAGCCAACCAAGTCCTGTTTCTCACATGCTCCTCTCCCGTGGCTGATGGATTTCAGCATCTCAGAAGGTGCAGGCATCAACAACCTCATCCTATGAATGGGACATTTATACTGTCCACATGGATTATCCAGTGTCAAGTGAGGCACAAACTCAATCTTTTTCTTCATCTACAGTCTCTTCTGCTCTACCAGGCCATCTGCCTTCATGAAAGCTGTAGGATGTCAACACCTTTGAGACTCCCACATCTCTGTCCAGCACATTACAAAGGCAGTCAAATCCAAGTACCCACGGGGGAACCCGAAGGCATCATGACCAGTTTTAGCTTAGGGACCACACACTAAAGGACATTATCTCCACTGCTATAATATCTTGTAACAAGGACAATAAAAGGGGCACCCCCTAAGTGGCGGTAGTGGGATGGCAACAGAACCTGTGCTGGCATCTCTCGCCTCTCTTGGCCCATCTCCTGTGATGGTAGGGAGATAACCACAAAACCTGTCACACATTTGGGACTGCCAGGAACTTCAGGTTTCCTGCAGTTTCCTCACACACACAACTATGGTCCCTGGGTCTAGGCAGGTCATCCCTCTTCCAGCTCAGGAGGAAGGAGCTGATATTACCGCCTTTAAACACTTGGAAGGAACAGCAACAAGGAGTGATGAGATGCGGTTTTGCTTATTCTGGCATGTAGTTCACTTATTCATGCCTCAGCTATAACAGATTAGTACAACAAAACATCAGAAGATATTCAGACACTCGGAAGTGATTTTCTATCGTGCCACTGATAAGCATTTCACTAACAGAAAGCCTAAGATTGAAAGCATGTCTTCACCTTCAGTACTTCATACACTTATTTGACCTTAATTACACAAGGGCTTTGCAATTCCAAGACAGGGAAGAGCTACACGGAGCTGGATAACAGAGGCATAAGTACCAAGTAACTTGCCTAGAAGCATGTTATAATTCAGTCAAAGAGCAGAAAAAATAAAAAGCCCAGCCTCCTAAATGCAACACAGCAACCATCCTGTAATATATTTTTTCTTGGAACCAGACATCCTGTTGATTTGCTATACAGCTTTATAGGGGGAGGTCAGTTATCCAGACTCCCCACCTACCCTATATAAAGATTTCCAGAAGGATTATTTCAAGTGACCACCACAAGCAGACCAAAAAAAAAAAAAAAAGTGTGTAGTGGGAGGCAGTTTTGTCGGCAATTCTTTTGCAGTGTTGATTTTCACAGGCTGGCTTGCCTTTCAAAACAAGACAGATTCAACCTTGCCTGAGAGAGATCGTGTAGGCACTTCTCCAGCTCCTCCTGGTTGTCTGGTCACAGACTGATAAATGACTCGAACAGACTCGGCCGACTCAGCCCAGTCCTCTGAGCCTGGAAGAGCTCGGCTGGGAGAGCTGTCCTCCTGCCACGCTTTCCTTCGGGAGAGAGCTGCAGGATATGGGACATTTCTATAGCGGAGGAGATTGCTTAGTCCCAAGCAGAGACCTGCAAGTCAGCTGGCACCCAAGCTGCAGAGGACACCCAGAAGGCGGCCACAGCATCAGCAGCGTAGGAAGGGGTGAAACAGTAATGCAGGAGCATGCTCCAAGATCTCTTTCAGGCTACTATTTATCAAAAAGCAGCACAAAGAAAACAAATCCCATACAGGATGTGCTGACAAGAGCTTAATGCACCAGACGCTAAACAGAACAGCAGCACCAGGCCAAGAACTGGAAGGAAGAGACCTCTGCCAACGCCAAAACTGACCTTACCAAAGCCAAGCAAGCAACAAAGATGGCCCATAGGTGCCCAAAGGCTCTCCCCAATTACAGGGGAATACAGACTACTAAGAGGAGACACCAAGAAACATTTTGCTCCTGAACTTGTGTGATCCCTAAAAAGGGCTTTAGGGCAATGCGTTGTAGGAGTCACGACAGCTCTGGGTTACAGAGACAAACTCAAGACAATGGGAAAACTGGAGGGAGACCAGGACACTCAGGGAAATTTGGGAAATAAGACTGCTCTTGGAGCAGAGCTTGGCTAAAACAAGCCCCCTACACACACACAAGCACACACTCCTCAGAGGTAGCACTGTGCAAACTTACAGCCATATCAACACATAGTCAGCTAAAGTCCCCACTAAGCCACTGTTTAGCCAGCAGGACCTAGAAAGCAGATTTAAGTCAAGAGGAAGATCAAAAAGACTGAGAAGGTGAAGTCACATGTGCCAGGTATGGGTGTGATTTAACCATTGCCAGAAATTCTGGGGGCTCCTTAGCCCACAGGATGACTACTAACGTTCAAGCTTCCTCACCAGCTCTTCCACAAATGCCAGCTCGGTAGCTTGCGGCTTGCTGAGCAGAGGAGGGGACTTTGGAAGAAGCAGATACACACACACACAGAGTAAGGTAATTCAGAGCCACCACAGGGACACAGCCCTGACAATAACAAACTAAAAACCGAGATTATTCCAGCCTTTGGGCCACCAGACCTTTAAGTGGCACCGCCACCCTGCGTTGCGATGGCTGAACTGCATTGAGGTCTAGCTTCCCCCAAAGCACAGCAACTCTCAAACAATGCGTAATATGCTTTTCAGCATGAAAGCGGCTAAAGCGAGGCCAGCTTCATTATCTGGAAGGCCTCAAGTTGAACTCTGCATGCACAGAGGCTGAAGCCAAGTATTTCACACTGATGTGCGATCCAGACTCCAACTGCAGCGGGTTTCGTTAAGAGTTGAAGCCAGACACAGAATCAGCAAGAGAAAAGTTTGCTCAGACAACTGAAACCTGAACAGCAGAGTTAAGCAAAAGCAATTTGGAAACAGCGTTATCACCTCCCGGTTGAATAAGCTCTGCTCACCATTTCACAAGACCTCGCTGCACTGAAAATGAGGACAACAGCCTGTAAGCTTTGGCTCTTGCTTGTAAAGGTGCATCCAAAGCATGCATTCTGTAGTATTCCTGGAAGTATAACGTTACAAAGGGTATCTCAAAACATTTGTGTTTATTTTGGGATCAGCAGAATACTTCTTGAATCGCGTATACGTTAAAACAAGAACTTAAACCAACCACATACCCTTGAACACTATCTCTTATCAGAAGCTCCCAGAATACCTTACAAACACCAATCTGTCTCGATTTCCCTTTGAAGGGAAGCATCATGCCTATTTTACACCCTAGCAAACACAGGCACAGAAGAATTCAAGTGCAATGCCTACGGCCACACAACAAGCCGTGGCTGCGTCAGAAATCAGAGTGCTTCCAGCCATCAGGCCTTTCCCCAGGAACAAGGTGAAGCCAAGGAAGCTTTAACTTCACCACAGTAAGTCACCAAAAATTTCAGACCATGAACCAGGCCAGCTCTCCTCCTACCCACCTCAGAAGCACAGATATTCAGCGGTCAGTTCCAGACTCCAAAGCAAGACAGAAAACATGCCAGCATTGAGCACAAAGAATTGTAGCATGATATTGGAGCAGCACAAGCTGCTATATCCGTCGGCCGTGGCAAGTATTGCACACTTGAGCTGTGCAAGCCCCTCAACAGGAGAGGATGGCAAACACAGGTATTTTATCCCAGACTGCTTCTGCCATTCAGTCTCCAACACCTCCCACAAAAAGTTCCTTCTCCCCCGTAATCTCATCATCTCCATTCTCTCTCATTCCACTTCCGCCCCCCAAATTAAATAGCCTCCAAGCAACAAAGAAAGCAGCTTTAGAACAGGTGAAAGCCCACCGTAACACACAAACAAGTTGTCCTAGTACTTATTTCCTAGAAATGGTACTTTTATAACGAGCACAAGCTGTCCATGCAGAGTCACTAATTAAAGGAAGACTGTTTTCAGCTGCCATCCGTGCAGGTAAAGGTGCAAGTGCCCTTGTGCAAGACTGAACTGCACTAGAAAAGTGATGGGGGGGGTGATCCTAGAAACATACCAGGCCACACACACCCCTGCAACAGCACAAAAAAAAAAAAATCAACAAAAAACTATGCCCAAATTGTTCAAAGGGTTTCTTCTTCTTCCCCCATTTGCAGGAGCCGGTTGCCAACAATTGTTTTCAGCAGCAGGGAAATTCCCTCACATGCTCCCAACTGCAGTTGTTGCTCAGGAGCTGAACACATTCATCCACCACCACCCATTGCCATCTGATGGCAATTGTCACTGCAGAGCAGAGTCACATTCACACCCTCCTCCTCCTCTGCTCAAGTCAAGACGACATTTCCCCGTTTCAAATAACCGCACTCATTACAATTCGTTTCAGTGAACTTAAGGTTGGGTTTTTCTTAACTGGCAACAAACCGGTCCGTTATGTATGAAGACAACTTATAACTTTAACCAAGAGTTTTGGGGGGGGAAATCAACCAGCACTGATGCTTTACGTTGTTTAAGGATGCAATTCTTCATTACTTTAATTCCTACAATAACAGCATGACAGCACAGGAAAAATTAGGAAAATTACTTAATACTTACATGCAAACATCTAAGCAAGACAGCATGGTTGGTCTTGTAGCGAGGTACCTGTTCATCCCGTGGATTTTAGTAGTGCCGATGCCCCGAGAGCATACATCAAACTTGTTTGAACATTGCAAATAAGTGAAAAAATATTTTATTAGCAAGCGAGCAGCAAGGAGGTCAAAAAGCTACAGCAGCAATCCTGCATAGCTACCAGAGAAGGGAGCTCTCGGTCACGCACAAAAATAAGCTGTCTTCGCTGGCTTGGAGAGAAATAACATTTGTTCTGAATTTGTTTTACAAAATCACAGCGAGAAGTGAAGTATGTGCTTGTTTAGGCTTCAAATTGAGCTAAGCACACATTTCAACTTAAATATACTTTCATTCACAAAGAGTGAAGTCGTTTTGAAGCACAGCAAGCCTTAACTGGCACTTGACCCACATATAAAGAGGCTGTAAGGCTATTTTTCCCCTCCAACGTTCACTACCTCTGGATGAGGTAACAGGATCTGATCAATGTCCGCGCAGCTGTAGATGCTCAGTGTCCAAGAGGCAGACACTGCAGAGAGCGCCCAAACACCAAGGCAACAAATAACTCCCACCAGAACGATTTCACTCCGTATTTGTTAATGTATTTATTTTTTAAAAAGAATTTTCAAGCTTCTCCTTAGGAGAGCCTTGAAAGCACAGTTTTAACATACCAGATAGTGACTGTGCCAATAGGAACCTCGTAAATACTAAGCCACATGTTGGGCAAACACACTTTTTAACATCTAGATGGAAATAAGGGCCAGAAGGGCTTGTTACCACGAGGATGTTGTTCACTCAGAGAGGAGAAAAGGGACGAGGACTCCTGTTGTACAGGCTGGATCGCTCTGGCTGTGACAGATCAGCACGCACAAGCTAAGAACCAGGATGCAAGACACTTGCCAATACCCAGACAGGGTCCCCAGGTCTCAAGCATGACAAATTTTTAGGGAAGAATACAACCACTATTCATCATATTTACTGCCTTTAATATAGCAGACCTTCGTGCTGCTTTATTAAGCTACCTGGTTCAGCAGCTTGGCAAGGCAGAACAGGGCAGGATACCTGCAGCAAGGAGCAGCCAGGCACCAGGGGGATGGAGAGAGCTTCCCAGGGACCCTGGGGACCAGGGGACTGGGCAGCATTTGCTGCCACACTAAATAGAAATAAAAAGGTCTTTACTAGCTTTACTGCTGCCTTCTATATCCTACAGGTCAGTGCTTGTGGACTTTACTTCATCCAGCTTCATTGATTTGTTTCTTAGTTGCCTTAATCTATTTAAAGAAGTTAATTATCCCAGTTTTTACTCTAATTAAACTTGGCTTTTTTCTCCTCCCCCCCGTCCTTTTTTTTGTCATTTGAAAGCCTTACAATTTTCTTTGGGAGGTTACTATTAGAGGATCTGGGCAGATCTAGGTAGCTCTGCTAACTCAGGGGCCACTCACAGGATGCTACATTATATGGCAAGGCCATCCCCTAAGCAAGGGAGGGAAGGGAATACAAGATGATAGGCATAAGCAGATCCCAGGCTAGATGAATCGCCTTGGGATGTGGCACACAACTCATGAGCACTAAATATCCACAAAATAAACTGTAAGGTCTTTGAAAGATATACTTGACTACTTCATGGCATTGGGGGTTTTATCCTGAAAGCAAGCTTCCAGTTCTTATTACACTTTGTGCTTTTACACATTCCAGAGTAAAGAACTGAGAGAAAGAAAGAAAGGAGAGAAAAAAAGAAAAAAGAAAGAAAGATTTTACAAATAAATAGGAAACATCAGTATCTGGATGATGACAAGGCTTTTCCATGGCACCAGAGCCTTCTTGGTGGTCCTGCAGGAACCTGACAACCAAAGCAATGAGTTTAGCAATGGGGAGCTAGGGAGAATGGGAAGCAAATACAGTACAGAAAAAAAAGCAACCCCACCAGGGAGGAAAAACCCACCAACGACAGTCCCAAAACAGCAGCAGGAAAGCTACAGGAGGGGAAAAAAACCCATCTGACCTCATTTCTGTGGGCAAAGGTGAAAGGGCTGCAATTTTAGGTCTTTCTGAACTCTCCGCAGATATCCAAAAGTAACATAACCAAAGCAGTAGCCAAGCAAAATGCAGCACTACCCAAGCCAAACATTACAGATCCCCATCTGAAAGCATGGTTGATGTGATGAAGGGAGCACACTAATAGCTGTTTCTTGAACTATCAAGAAAAGTCTCCTTTCCCTTCTTGTCCGTTTGCAGGTAAAGCCATCCAGCACATGCTGCTGAAGAAAGCCAAACCTAAGCTTTGAGATTGAACATTTCTCATTTAAAGGCTGTGTATTGCAATTAAACCCAAGCAACTACTTTTCAAGCCAAGAAAGTGATTAATCTGCCAACAGTTGATAACACTGACCATTTATATTGAAGCCTGGCTGCCTGAAGGCGCAGGCTGAGCTTACTCCCGGTGTAGCACTCCACTAAGCTGCGAGGGGAGGCGAGGGACAGGGCTGGCAGGTTAAGGGCTTTTACATCCAAACAGTTGAAACAGTAGATTTAGCAGTTAAAACATATCCGTATCACCGGAAATTTATTTCTGCCTAGAAAAAGGCAGAAAGATGGGGGAAAACAAGCTAGCCAAGAATATATGCTAACAGATACCAACAACCTGAATCTCGTACCCATCTCTGCACAGAAGCATGGGATCTGGTACCTAGGAGTTTTTCCCCTATTCTGTGAGAAATAAACATATCTGCTTGCCGTAATCCCCAGAGCCTCAGCAACAGCACTTACTGAAGGATCTAGAGCACTTACTGTAGGATCAGATCTGCTCCCTAAAGCTAAGGAGAGGTTTGAGATACACGACTGCAAGTAGTACAGAAATTTTTAAAAAGGAATAAATGAGTATTTTTCACAACAGTTTTATGATGCAATCTATTTTGCACTTTCTAACTATATTTCCAACCACCAGAAGCAACTTTCCTTTTCCCTAAGAAGGGTGCTTGAGATCTCAAACCCTTTGCTCCAGCTCAGGAACATTTACCGCCAGAAGGCATCAGCCAGCAGAAGGATGTGCAGAGTTTCAGGGCCACAGGCAGCAGCAGGCAGGTGTGCAAGAGCGCAGGCGAGCGTGCAGCGTGCAAGCACGCAGTGTCCAGGCTACGAGCGAGGCCGGACACGCACTCTGCACACTCCAGATGGCAGCACAGGAACACGCCGCAGCTCCTGGGCAAAGGACCCGACCGACTTCGGCAGCAAAGCAGACGCCCACGCTCTGCATCACTCCTCAGCCTTTCCACTCGGAGGCAAAACATCCTTTTATTTCAGCTGCTGTATAAACTCATCCCATTTGATTCAGGGCTATATATAGCGGATGGCCAGATTATGGGTTCAAATTTTCAAACTGTGGTGGTTTAAGAGTTTACAGGTCCCTGCCCATCCAGCCCACCCCTCAAGCTGGACGTTTGTGACACATGCAAAGTCTAGCAGAAAGAAAAAAGCAGCATGCCTTCAGCTGGCTGAATCACTGCCTCTAAAACACATTGCTTGCAAATTACGCTTATAAGAAGCAAACCCCAATCAGACCGTGGCTGAAGGACACACAGCACTTCATTATCACAGACCCCTCGAGAGGTCAAACGCTCTTGGGCTGTATCACAGCATCCACACTGGCAGGAAAGCTAGCACGGAGCACAGCCCAGCACGCGAGCCCAGCCTCAAGGGAGTTAAGGCAAAGCAATAATGGGTTTTGCCTGGAAACTGAAGACATGTAAGGCATGCTGTCTTTCAAATGCTCTCTGTGCTCAAAAAACAAGAAGTGCTCTGGCAGAATGCAGGCATTTCTGCATCAGGGAAAATGTCACTTGTCCAAAAATCCTATTTAGCAATTGACAGAGTCTTAACTAATCCTCCTCAGCCAGTGTGATAAGCATAAACAGTCAAAGGACCATGCCTCTCCACACATACTCTGCACCTTCCCATCCTGGTCCAGACAGCACCATACTGCTCCAAACCTGCCAACCTGCCCAAGCCAGCATGCCCACAACTGCTGTCGCAGATGGAGGCACAAAGGCACGGATTTAGCAGAGGGAAACTTGTAGCCAAGGTGAACCTCAAACCTGATCCATCACAGGATCACAACACTGGTGTGCAGTTCAAGCAGTAAGCGGATTATGGCTAATTAGGTTATTTTGAAACCACTGGACGAGGTCAAGTGCTGACATTCATACCTTTAAACCTCTCTCTCCGCATGGGAGGAAGGGAACCCAGATTGCCAGGTGGGACTAAAGGGCCAGGGAGTAATCACCTGCCTTTTCCACCACCATTTCGGGGACTATGGCTTCCAGGTAATCTACACACAGTCCCACTTGTCAGCCAAAAAAGTCACTGCAGACATAAAGTAAATCCTTATCACAAGGATTGCACAACTAAACAGACTAATGGTCCTGCTCATCCTACAGCTGCCGAGCATCCCTTCGGTAAGGGCTCTGTGTTGAACAGCCCTTTGCTTACGATCCATGGATAGTAAACACTGACTCAAATGGAATAGCTCCAGCTCAGGAAGATCCTGAATCTCTTACACATTTGAAGCAGGAGAGCCTATATATGAATAGGACACAGAGAGTTATACCCTCTTGAAGTACCTGCTGCTGTTCTCTCTGGGAGACTTCTGGACCAACTTTGTACTCTTATCTGGTTTTGCATTATATATAAATAGTATTGGGGGGGAGGGGGGGGGAGCTGAAGCCTTATACATCAGGTATCTGCTTCGAGGTGGTTCTCTTTCCCCTTTTGAAGTTTCTCATTTTACACCTATCAAAACAGCTCAGCCACATCCATAGTTCAGACTGAAGAAAAAAAGGATTTTCCAGCGTATTAACTTTTTGCTAACCCTCTCCTGCAATCCTCCTCAGGATTTCACATACAAAGTCTGGTGTTTGTACCTAGGAGTTATTTGTTTTCCAGCAGTGCTTAGTGATCAGCCAGGCTGGAGGTCTGTACTGTGGTGATGTACATCATCACTGTACTGGTGACGTACAGGTGCACGGGGACTGTTCCTAACCCAAATCTGATCCGAACATCAGTGTCCCACTCCCAAGGGAAAGTCGGGCATTTGCAATGCACCTTTCATGCTATCAGGTTTCACTCCAGCAATTGATAAAATACCATCAAGACCTGAAACGTCACCTCCACTTATTAAGTTGTAACCTGCAGCAACAGAACATCTGTGCATCCTTTTCAGCTCATTAGAGCAATAGAGAAATAGGGGAAGGATCAACTAGAAAGCCTCACTGAAACCCTGTATTTGGCTAATAACCCTCCCAACAACCAAAAACTATGCTTTCCAACAAGCCCACAGATTCAAATTAGAAAACTGGGATTGCAAAACATCATGGGTTTTCTTTATTAGAAGCAGCAGACCCAAATTTACCTAGTAGCAAGTATACCATGCAACTCCTGTCTTCACCCCTCCCTTGCCCACAGCACACCACCACACGATGCAGGTTTTGGCAACAGAAGAGACAGCGCAATAAATGGGTGCTCTGTTTCCAGCAGTGCTTTTATATATAAAGGTAATTTCATGGAGTGGAAGGAGCAAAAGGCACAGAATCTGGGGTGTCCTTTGTAGGATAAAATGCGGTATACTTGGTCATATCCTTCATCCTCAGCACTGCTGTCAAAGAAATGCTACTGAGCACCCTCTACTCACACTTCTTACTCGCTGCTCACCAAACACATCTGACTGGCTCTTCAAAGCTTAATGTAAGATTTAAATTAAATGTTCAGAGGCTGCTTAGGAGCAAACGATGTAAGCCACGTAAATACGAGTGCTTGAATAAGGTAGTGCATGAGATTAATCAGAAGGGCAGGAATGAGAGGGAAATAGAAGGCAATCCATTAGATCTTCGATTACCTCACTCTGATGAGGTAAAATTATTCCTGACATCCCCATGTTCTACCCTTCCCACACAAGGCACATCCTAATTAATCTCACAGCACCCTTGAGCAAAGTAACTTGTTTCCTAATTGCAGCCTCTGCTCGTCCCCAGAACCGTCTCAACCAAGCAACAGTACTGTATTTTGCCACTTGATGGCACCAAAGAAAATCCTAAATTTTCATACGACCAGGCCAGATTTTCAAGAGTCAGGGAAGATAAGGTCTAAACCCTAAAGGAAAATGCTTATGGCCAAGGCTTTGCATAAGAACACAAGAAAATAACTGTCTCCTAGACCATAATATTCCTGCATCCAAACTGCAGCAAAAGAGATCACGCCGCTTTGTATTTACAGGCTACAAGCACAGCCTTTTTCATGGTCTTTATAGGTTAGGTCACACGTGACCTAAACCAGCAACTCCACTCCGATGACAAAACACAACACAAATCCACCAGCACCAGCTGGTGACAAGATATCGGCACCAACAAAAAAGGGGAGCACTGCTTATTCACTGTGGGAGCCCGGAACGATAGCAAAGCTTGAAGGAGGCTGATTTGCACATCAATGCTATTAAATCACGGCTGACCACTGCTCTTCAGACGGTATCTCAGAAGACCCTTCTCATCAGTTGCAAGCACAAAGTTGGCACTTTGTACCGTGCTTTGTACCCCAGCACTTCTTTAGCTGCATGCTGCCAAAAGGCAGGGCAGGGGGAGCAGATTGGAGCAGCAAGGAACCAGCTCCAGGACTGAGGTTACCACCACAGACTTAGCACCTGGGAAAACCAAGCCAAAGCCAACCCCAAGCACAGCAAGCCCTGCCAGCCCCAGCTGGCCCTCCACCAAGCCAAGGGGTGACAAGGTAAATCCACAATCCAATTAAAATTACCCAGAGTTAATCAAGGGTCAACCACAATGCCAAGGTACCGGATTACTCAAAGCTTCTTCATTCAGCATACAACAGCAATTCTGGGATGCCGCACTGGCGCAGGAGACCCAGGACCACATCCATACCTGGGATGCAACCCCTCCGGCTGGAGAAGGACAGTCCTCCCCTTGCCCAGAGCCAGAACCAAGCAATCACCTGCTGCAAAACATTTAAGAAAACTCCCCTGCTACAGCCAGCCTGGATTATCCTCCCGTTACCTGCTGCCCTGCAGAGAACTAAAGTTACTGCTTTTCCTTTGCATCCCTGTTAGCAGACAAAAAATTCGCCCCCAACTTTCAGCAGAATATGTCCGTTACAAGAACCCGTGGGAGCCATATCAACATTTATTACTGGTTTCCCCAGAGCATCTCTTAATTATGAAGAATTACTAGCCTGAACTGGCTACAAAATGGGGGAGGGGGGGTGAGAAAAGCACGCTTGAGTGTTTTTAAAACATATCATGTTCCAGAAAATGTCTGAGATATGTTTCTACTTGTGCCTGGTACCCACGAAACAAGTATTTTCTAGTTGGTTAGAAGGGCCTACTAAGAAGCACTAGTCTCAAAAACATGCAAGAAGATTTTACCGCTAATTTATCTCTGTTGTTATTAGTCTAGACAGCCTTCTACATTATAGCTGCATGAAATCTTAATTAAAAGCCCATGTTGAAAGTTGAGACCAGAAATACAAAGCAAGCTTGTTCTCAACATCGGACAGAGACCACCACAGACATTCATCTCCAGAACATTACATCAGCTGGGGCAGCCAGAAAAATAAAAGTAACTTGTGCAAGCAAAAACAAAAACCCATAAGGACAAATTAGCTTCACCGCAATGGAGACTGCCTGGTAGGCTGTTGCTCAATAAGCGTTAAAGCTTTGCTTTAACAGCATGTGCTCATCCAGGAATTGGGAATGCAGGTTGCTTTTACTGCTCAGGAACAATTTAAGAATGCAGAATTACAAAAAAATAACCTTATGACAATTCAGTGCACTGACACATTTTATAGATAGAAAACATTACGCAGTATACCTAGGCAGGGAATGCCGAGTTTAAATGGCGAGGTGCTTATGTTCCGCTGCACACAACATTAATGAAATCATGAATGAAACACTGGATCCGATTCATAGAATCACAGAATGGTTTGGGTTGGAAGGGACATTCAAAGACCATCTAGTCCAACCCCCCTACCATGGGCAGGGACATCTTCCACTAGACCAGGTTGCTCACAGCCCCGTCCAACCTGACCTTGAATGCTTCCAGGGATGGGGCATCCACAACTTCTCCGCGCAACCTGGTCCACTGTCTCACCACCCTCATCATAAAAAATGTCCAATCTAAATCTACCCACTTTCAGTTTAAAACCGTTGTCCCTTGTCCTGTCACTACAGGCCCTGGTAAAAAGTCTCTCTCCATCTTTCTCATAAGCCCCCTTTATATACTGAGAGGCTGCAATAAGGTCTCCCCGGAGCCGCCTCTTCTCCAGGCTGAACAACGCCAACTGTCTCAGCTTTTCCTAATAGCAGAGGTGTTCCAGCCCTCCGACCAGTTTCATGTCCCTCCTCTGGACCCGCTCCAACAGGTCCACATCTTTCCTGTACTGAGGACCCCAGAGCTGGACGCAGCACTGCAGGTGGGGTCTCGCCAGAGTGGAATAGAGGGGCAGAATCACCTCCCTCAACCTGCTGGCCACACTTCTTTGGATGCAGCCCAGGATACGGCTGGCTTTCTGGGGTGCGAGCGCACATTGCCGGCTCATGTCCAATTTTTCACGCGCCAGTATCCCCAAGTCCTTCTCCATAGGGCTGCTCTCAATCCCTTCATCCCCCAGCCTGTTCTGATTCTGGGGATTGCCCCAACCCAGGTGCAGGACCTTGCGCTTGGTCTTGTTGAACTTCATGAGGTTATCAACACTGTTGGCTGTTTTATCAGCGCTGTCTATCTGGGTCTAAACTTCTCAACACGCTTCCTTCAACCACAACCACCCTGAGCATTACAGCTCGTGGTGAGCCGCAACACCTCCAAAGACATTCATCCGCAAACCACCTACTGCTGTGACATGATGCTACTTGGAGGATCCATACTTTGCATGGCTGTTTGTGGACACATGATAGAGGAAACTGGAATCAGGTGGAACACACCACTTGCAGCAAAATCACCTGAAAGACTGGGGAGTAACAGCCTTTGCTTGTAACGAAATGCTTCAAATTTTCATTCAGGAATAATGCTTGTGCCATGAACATAATGGCATGTCTGATGCTTAACGCTTGTATGTGGCACTACTGATGCAACATTTATTTGAAAAACTGGAAGAGAAAGGAGAAGTTGAAACAGATTCAGAAATACTGATTTAAGGCTCAGATAAACGGCCCTCCAAGTGACCTAAGAAGTGCCATCTGTTTGGCTTAAAGAGAAAAATGAAGGAGTCAACGTATAGAGTAACTTGATCTGTTAAGATTATTTACTATTTAATGACTAAGATTACTTAATGGGAGTGCTTCCAGTGGCAGGACTTGGTCCACCCAGGAACCGAAGCCAGACAAATTCCCATTAGGAACAAGGCAGGGTTTTGCAAGCAACGAGTAATCCGTTGGTAAGAAAGAATGGAGAAAGACAAACTTTCCATCACAGCGCCTTTTACAAAGATGCCTAATCTCAACTCAAAGTTGTACTCTGGCTCAAGCAAAGGTCACAGCCTTGATTCAGGAATTTATGATCTGTATTGTGCAAAGGTCAGAGTAGATAAATTAATTTCCTCTTTTAAAAAAAAAAAAAAAAGGCAGCCTGTAACACTGTCAGTGAAAGCAATGCTACTCAGATAGTTAGGATGGAAGGCTGAACACAGCTACAACACATTGGTCCATGCCTGCCTTGAAAGGCACTACCTGAGCGATGCAAGCCAGAGCAGCCCTTGGTCAGGAGAGCACCCAGTCCCGTGGTCCTGCCAAATCAAGCAGCACCCAGGACTATGCAGCAGCATGCCCGACACCTCGTAAGCTTCCCTCTTCTCCATGGCTCAGTCAAATTGTACCACAGATTTCGAAAGCCAGGTGAAGCAGGACAGCCTCCCACAAACAATGGCCAGCAGGGAAATCCACCCTCGCTGCCTATGAGGAAGAGACCCAGAACCGAAGCAGCATTTCAGGGAAACAGAAGAGCCCAAGACATTTCCAGGACAACTATGGAAAAGGGGGATTTGTAATCACTGGTCAATCAGCCACCACACTGGGGTCACCTCTCTCAACACTGCAGCGCAGCCTTCCAGGGAGGTAGGAGGAACAATAAAATTAAGTTAAAAAAAAAAAAATCCATATTTAACAGCAGGTTTGTCCAGCTATCGCAAAGCTTCACCAATCCTCAGCAGAGCAGGCACCTCCAGCAACAACAACAAAAAAATTAATTAAAAGCCTTTGAACTGACTCAAGAGCTGAGTAAAAGCCCCACCACTTTACATTCCTTAATGTCTAGTACATGGATATTTATACTTCTTACAGTGTATCTAGCTCTAATAAGTTAATCAAAAAAACACTTATGAGAAATCCAAGAGATGGAGGGTAAAGAGATGGGAAAGCACTTAATTTCCTGCATCAACTAAAGATCAGGATACAGCAGGGCCTGAAAGCAAGCAACTAACATGAGCGTTTAATGCAAACAGAACATAGACTTTCTAGGTGAATTTTTTCCAGACCTATGAAGGCTTTTGCAATTTTACCTTGTAAAATTTGTTCCAGAAAAGGCAAGAAAGCAGGGAAACACAGGCTGCACAACTTACAAAAAGCCCCTTCTGTATGGAGCAACAATCTCTCATTGCTGCTAGCACCGAAGAGGAACGGCTTCCAACCCGAAGGCTGCAAATCCACCCGCATCCACCAAGCACATGACAAAAGAGGGAAAAAATTAAGTCTGCATGGTTCTGTAGTAAAATTAAGCACCAAGATAACAGCAAGTCAGCAGTTTTCAGATGAAGCTAGCTAAGAATAATGCCCCTAAAAATTGTGCCTTGGCAAACAAAAATTGACACGGTGACTTCAGTGCATTCATTAGCAATCTGCATCACCTAATTTTGTTTTCTGGATCCATTGGGTGAGATCCAGCTAAAAGACTATGGCCACAACCACAGTAAAATGTAGCAGTAGACTGATAGGGCAGATCTACAGAGCAAAACTGGTGGTACTTTGACCAGACTATTCAGCTGACCAAAAGCAGGTGCCTATTTTAGGGCTGCTCTTGTGATACCTTTAAACAAAGGTATCATTTAGGTGCCTCGGTCCAGGCGCCAAGACTCACCCTTCCACCTCCATCTCTACGATTCTGTGATCTCGGCAATCATTGCTCCGATCTTATCTCTCCGGTCACAGACTCGCAGGCTCAGGCTCTCTTTGCTCAATGCTCCCCAAGCGGGGTCCTGGGACCCACCGCTCAGACTTTATCACAACAAATACCATGGACGTAGAAGCACCTTGCTCACCACTGCTCTGAGCTTGCACAGTTGCAAGACAGAGTTGCAACAGATTTCAAAACCACCACGTTATTTCAAAATGCAAGCAGCTCTTTTTTTTTTTTAAGTACATTTAACAGAATAACACTAAAAAAAACAAGCGCATTTAAAAAAGAGTAACACTAATAGCCCCAAATGATGGAGAGCACCTCTCAAGGGTTCCTAGACAGTTTTCAAACTTCAGCCTCATGTGCTACTCAAAGCACAGCTATCGCTAAGGCAGAACAAAGCGACTCTCTGCAGCTATTCAGGACAGGAAGCGAAGGATGCTGTGTCCAACTGATAGCGCAAAAGGAATTTTAAAAAGGCAACATGCAATGTCTCAGGCCTGGAGCCAATTTGCTTCAAAGGACCTCGGTGTCCCCAAAGGGAAAATTAAGAAGAAAAAAAACACACACGTAGAAAACAAAGAAATTATGCACGAAGCTTTTATATTTTGCAGGGTGCTTTGCCTCCAGCAACGAGCTGTACACGATGGACCACGTGCAATGCTGTGTTCTTAAATCTGTTCTTCAGCCCCAGGGCTGCGGAGCTGCTCATTATCACGCGACCCAGGCATTTCCAGGCCAGGAGGGGCT
Source organism: Fregata magnificens (assembly GCA_013389945.1). Taxonomy (NCBI): domain Eukaryota; kingdom Metazoa; phylum Chordata; class Aves; order Suliformes; family Fregatidae; genus Fregata; species Fregata magnificens. The sequence continues at coordinate 125,902 of WAAD01012697.1, forward strand.
ACCGCGGCCATCGGACCTCCTTCATAAACACACGCTATAGAGCGGCCCAGCAATTCCCAAAGCAGGAGGAATCATTCTGAAGTTACTACATCCACAAATGCCTAATTCAGCCCAAATGGGATTCACACAAAACATTTCCTCAGTGGGACTTAAATCAGTTTGCAACTCTATCGTGGTTTTAGCCAGGCAAATGGGAAGGCAAGGGGTGCTGGAGGAGAACAGGGGATCTTCTCTGGCTACCTCCCCTCCCAACACACCTTCCATGCATTTGGTTCGTGATGCTTTCGGGCAAGAGTGATTTCCCTTGTGATAACCCAGCGGCGCCCCAACAGAAGAGCAGTTTGCCAGATGCATGTCATCACCCTAGGCAGCAGACGACCCCTCTTATCCCTGAGTATTTTCCCCAGGAAGATCAGCTTGTAAAGCCACTTCACCTCCAAGCCAACACACGGCAAAGGTGGCGGCAGACAGCAGCCACCACCGAGGGAGTGTTGTGAACCGCGTCCTGCAGAAGAGATTTCTTTAAGCCCTGTCCCACATGAAGATTAAGGAGCCAAACCCCCATCTCTCATATATTTACACCTTTGGCTTGTCAAAATACGGGCATCATTCAGTAGCAGTTTAGATGTCTTCCTTGAGAGGAAAAAATAAAGTCCTGACTTTTCCTGTTTGGGAAGTGGGCAAGGGGAAAAACACCGTAGTACACTGGTTCAATTTTAAAAAAAAAAAAAACCCAAACCACCACACACACGGCACAGGATGTGTAAAAATAGGGCTCCCGATTAGATCAGGACAATTGACTATTTATGAGTCCCACCTTCTCAGCTTGTAGAGAGACTTATCCCTCTCGCCCGCCCCATGCCAGTGGCCGTCCGGTCTCACACGCTTCACATGGGAAAGCCACGTGAAACGGGTGCCTTGCAGCATTAAGATATATGAATTTAAGGCATGTTTCAAAGCTTTGAAAGGACCCGCTGGTTTACTTAAGATCAATTTGATGCCAGCCGAGGACAAATTAATTCAGCTTCTGCCTTTACAGAAGGCCTTGGGTTTGGACTGAAGTCCCGGTCAGGCAGTGTGACGATCAAAAGGAAACTATCCACAGCGAGCCTAGATAGTAAAGGACAGACCCCAACTACACTGAAGCCCACTCCCCGTGCCATGGGGTGGGTGTCCAGCCCCAGTATGGCTCAGGGACAGATAGTATAGTATATATACATCAGGTACTCAGCAACAAAATTTGGGAGCTCCTGGTTTTGTCCATCTCCAAATGTGAATCAGGTCCCCAAATCATCCCTCCACCTTCCCAGCCCACCTTCTCCATCCCGGCTGTGCGGGAAAGCAGAAAAAAAAAACCTCAAAAGCAAAAGAAACATCAAACTCCCCAGATAATCTCTCCCCATGTAGTTCTCAAGTACACAAGCGAATGAAGACACAGGTCACCGGAGCAGTTGCACCGAGCCAGCCGCTCGCACACGCATGCTCCTCCACCCACCCCTTGGGAACAACTATTTTCAGCTAGTTCAGACAGTGAAGCTCACGACTGAGGAATTATCTTTACGTGGCTGTAGCTGCTTCAGGCATGAGTTGCTCTAAAAATACAATTCGCATTAAGGAGACTCAAAAAAAGCACGCCAAGAGCTCATTAAAGAGCAGCGGAAAGTCTGTCTAACTGAAAAACAGCCTTCCAGCTTGTGCTTCAGCCTGAAAACAAGGATGGGGAGGACTTCAGAGAAACATCCAGTCTCCTGAAATTTCACGTGGGAAAAGCACACCTCCAGAGCCAAGAGCAGGGTCAGCCTCTGCAGCACCTGCAGACAAAGGCCAAAATACATATACATACATATATATACACATGTATGTAGATACGAGGTTTGTAACAGCTGGAAACCACAGAACTTGGAGTGGGTGCAAAACTTGGCATCCAACTGCATTAAACAAATAACAGGACAAACGAGGAGGTAACGCTATGGATTAACCTAATGAATCATCACTGCCGTGGTCTTAAAATAAAAACTGCTATTGTCCAGGGAAGAGAAGGAGAGGAAAAGTATTCACGTGAAGGGCTTGCAGCAGAGCTTTAACAATCTAGTTGCATAAAATTGTATATATAACTGGATAGCAGAGGGAGGCTCCGAGTCACGATGCCAGAATTGAACAGTTCCGCTTGTGTCCAAATCCTCTTGAAAGAAGAGGAAATAACCCACCAGGAAAGGGGAAATGCTTGGAATGGCTCATTATCTTAAAAAATGCAAATGCACTTAAAAAAAAAACCAACAACAAATAAGAGCAACCTGTTTGCCCTCACATTTAATGAATCATTCCACTACCAGCCTCAGACTTTTGGTTTAGTGGTGTCAAACCAATCAGTTCCAGAAAGGCAATTATTTCAGTATTTGAAATAGCTTTCGTGTGCCACAGCACAGGAGAATCAGTCCATCTAATCTCATACACGGACCACCGAGAGATGCTGGAAAGCACAACAAAGTCCCACAACAGACAGATTCAGGAGAGCTTGTTGTGAGCGAAGGGTCCCAAGGACTGACTCACGCAGACGCCCCTGTAACATCTCCCAGGCAGAACTGCTTTATCTTTTAATTTTCTTGTTGCTCAGTTTAAATGACACCTCCTGAATACCACAAATTAAGAGACCAGTAATTACCAACCCTGCCAGAACGAACATGCAGAGCCTGCAAGCTTCCAGAAACACACCTACTTCTTTCCCTCCTGCCAGACATTGGGAAGCGGACCATAAACCTTGTATTTAAAACTTAAAAAAAAAAAAATCTTTCAGAGAAAACATTCCAAAATGCAATTACCCTAAATACAGCACATTTTCATTCTGCATCTCTGCCAACATTAAATCGCTGGTTTTTTCATGGCATTTTTCACCTTCTGGATGGGAATTTATCTGTTTGTATTATTCCTCCCCACCTAGGAGAGCTAGCTTCTCCCAAAACTCCTGGCCAATCACACACCAAAAATAAACACGTTGCTCCTTTATTAGACCTTTTCTGAGCAAACACAGTTAAAAAAAAAAACCCAACTCTAAAGCTTTGACACTAATGTGTTTCTGCTGAAAACACATTACATGGGCAACACCCAGGCCACTACAGCAACACCAGGACTGGATGCAAACGCCCCATTCATGCAGACATACTGCAGGTAGTGGCCAAGACAAAAAGAAATACTGAAAAAAACCACAGAATTTAGTGAAGAAAGTCATCCCTGGGCAACAGTTCACTCAATTGAAAATAGGACAGAAGTGTTTTTCTGTATTTTGCCTTCTCAGACCGGCTCACATTTCTAACGCGCGAGAGCGATTATCACGCATCTTACTGGGTTTTCAGTCCAGTCCCCGGTGAGCAGATGGTCAGGTCAGAAAAACCCCTCGGTAATTGGCGGCGATTTCAGCAGACACTGATGGACATCGTGTTATCAGGACCCCTGGGACAGCCTTTGGCCTTCCCATCAGTGGAGCCAGGCTGGAGCATCTACATAGTCTCTGCCTGGTCGTATTTCTCCTAGCCAAGGAGAGAGTTGCAGACCGCAGGGGTGCTAGCATCAAACCTTCACAAATTCATGCAGAGGATTGAAAAAAAAATACCTTTATACACAACAGCTGAAGAAATGCTTTAAGATACCTTGTAGTTCTGGGACTCTTCATGTATTTAACTAGTCCTCCCAAGAAACAGAGCAGAAAATGGGGATATTCACACTGCTAGCAGAGATAAGAGTGCTGCATCTGTCTATTTATTCAGCAGAGCTGCAGCTGCAAGCCCTGTGGAAGGGATGGTGCCCCAGAAGACTGTCACAAACATCAGACATGGAAAAAGACCTGTTAAAGCACTCCTAAGAGTCACCCAGATTATGCAGAAGGATAGAAACACCCCATTTTTTGAACTAGCCTTTGCAGGACTGCTCCTTACAACCTTATAACATAATTACTGCTAGTCTAAGATATAGAAAGCAGCATTCTCCTCTTTTGACTTGTAACTCAGACAAGTATATTCCACTCCAACATGAAAAAATTCACAGCCTTTCAGCAAAGCACATTTGTGTTTGAACTTATGCATGTGTACTTTGCATAGAGAAAATGCACATAAGATAAACTAAGCTGGGGGCAATTCAATCTGAACAGCAGTTTCAGCTTGCTTCTGCAGCCTCATGTTCTGTTGCTTTAGGAGGTTGTGAAATCATCGGCCAGGCAGTCTTGCCACTCTCACCACAACCTCCATCGCTGAGGCTGAGCTTGAGCATGGAGCTCTAAGGAAGCATCTTCTCAGGCAAGACTTGGAAGCACAAGGAGACAATTCGCAGCACTTTTGGGGGCCATAAGCTTCGTGGTATTCAGCTAGTGGGTGAAACGTTGAGACAATCTCAGGCTCTGGGAATGGTTTCCTTTCCCTGGACCTCTCTCCTACCCCATCCCACCTTCCAGCATTAACTTCCCCTCTTCTCTGCTCCTCTCCCCCACTCCTGCCTGCCCCATGGAAAGCAAGCTGAAGATCTGAGCATGCTGAGCCCTGAAGCACAGTGGCTGCGGGCAGAGCAGAGGGTAAATCCCCAGTCCTTAGACCCAGTGGGTATCACAAGCTACAGAGGGTGCAAACACAAAAGCAACTGGGTTTCTACAAGAAATTCCCACTGGCGGTACCTTTCAAGTGCTCTGTTCCCATCAGGACTCTTTGTTTTAGATTATATTCTCTTCTTAACAAGGAGCTTTATTTTTGTGTACACTGCCAGACACTCAAAGGCAAGTTATTTTTCAAATAAACGTCACTTGGGTTGAGCCAGGTTGAATCTCAACTTGCACTTCCTGCTTTTATTTCCAGCTTCCATTTATTTTTCTGTCCTCACCACTGCTTGCAGCCTCTGGGCTGCAGTTTTATCCATGTGTGTAATTAAACACGGTTTTGTTAGTATTAGCTCGTAGAGATTGAGGACTTTGAGTACAGTCAGGGAGCATAACAGGTACTTAAGCACCTATGTCCCTCCTATTTTCTCCTTCTAACTCAACTGTCATTTATTATTGTTACTTACAGTTTCCAATAAAAATGAAAGCACTGCCTAACTAGCCCTATTTGGACTAGTTAACCTCAGACTAACTGAGCATCCTGCATACTACACTTCAGATGAACCTGTACCAGACCCAAATCTGAGCATCAGCACTAAAAATGCTGAAAAAATAATTGTGATTATACTTTTAACCTGCATGACCAAAATCTTGTCCTGGACAAGACACAGAGATCCATTCAAAAAGGACAACCTAAACAAATGAACCTGCGGTCCAAACAAAGCTGCACTCCGCATCTCAGCTACAGGGCATTTTACAGTGCTTTGGATCTAGTGGTTAGAAAGCCAGCATTTGACCTCACCTGTATCTCCAACAGACAGCTGTTTTTAAGGAAAATAACAAACCACAGCTTTATTTCAAGGTTATTTTGCATGAATTTCTATTATTTGGGAGAATCAGAGAGGAATGAAATTAGATCGCACTTCCTAGGAGAGAATAGTTTGTTATTAACGTCAGACTTTCATATATTTAGTTTAAAAAATAAAACCAAGCAAATGGACAAATGAAGATTAAGTGCAGACAAATAAATGGACAGCAGGTCCATAAAATGATAATACAAGAACTGATGGGGTTTTTCCTATTACAACTATTTGCGGCAAAAGAGTTAACTCCTCTTAAGACACACAATAGTATTTGAGGCTTTCATAAAAACACAAACACCCCTGACATATTTCACTGCAATCCGTGGATGTGTCATCTATCAAGTTCCCTTCCAGCACCTATTTTGGAACTCTCTCCAAAATAAAGTGCACGCAAATTTGTCTGGCACGCAACAATTTGTGGCACGATACCAACAAAAGATGTTCATTTTTAGTTGCTGCTTCCAAACCGAGAAGCTAACAAGCAGGACCAACATATCATAGAGTATATAGAAAGAAGGTGTTGGTTTGGTGGTCGATGGATAAATTCAAAACCAAAACCTTGTTCTTAACAACATCATTTCACCACAAAAAAAATTGCTAGCAGGTAGGGGCAGGCGGGCATGGAGGAACCATCTACATATTAGTATTGCATGGCCCCAAACCTGTTTCGGCTTATGAACAAAACATTTGTATTGATTATTTATTATTTGATTTTTACCCTGCCTGGGCCACCCTGCAGCCAGTGGGCAGTATCGACCACCGCAGCAGGCATGTTTGGTCACTGGAGGGTGCCACACAGATCCCCAGGGACTGCGAGATAAATCCACACCTGCAGCAAAGACCGCAAGTACAGGACAAATTGGAAAACTCCAATTCCCAATTTGTCTTGTCCAGAACACAAATGTCGCCATCTATTCGGGCCAACACAACACACACTTCCTAACCCAGCTACAGCATTTCCAGCTTGCACTGGGGGGGTGGAAATCTTACCAGGACCACAACGTGCCATGCTACCAATTCAGAAGAGCAATCACAAAGATAACCACCCCTACATGGTTTTAGCCTCTGTTGCTTTGTTTCATAGGATCATAGCATGGTTTGGGTTGGAAGGGACCTTCAAAGTTCATCTAGTCCAAGCCCCCAGCCATGGGCAGGGACATCTTTCACTAGCTCAGGTTGCTCACAGCCCCATCCAACCTGACCTTGAACACCTCCAGGGATGGGGCATCCACAGCTTCTCTGGGCAACCTGGTCCACTGTCTCACCACCCCCATCATAAAACATTTCTTCCTCATGTCCAATCTGAATCTACACACTTTCAGTTTAAAACCGTTGCCCCTTGTCCTGTCACTACAGGCCCTGGTAAAAAGTCTCTCTCCGTCTTTCTTATAAACTCCCATTGCATATTGAAAGGCTAAAGAGGAGTTTCCTTAAAGAGAAGTCTTCCATAGTCCTGCATGGGAGGGCAGGACCTTAGGAAAAGCTCAGACCGGGGTTTCTCCAGCACTTAAATGCAAAGGAGGTCCAATAACATCACACACTTCTGAAGTATTCCACTTAAAACTGCAAGATTGATTCAGTCTCAGTGAGAGCACCCAGGGCAGAAGAGCAGAAGAAAAATCAGTAACACAGACCGGCCCTTTCCAAGGTGAGCTAGCCAAGCTCCCTGCATTTTGTTGTAAAAAGCAGCCCTTGGAGCCCACACAGCTCACGGCTGCGGCTACCCTGAACAGGCTGTTCAAGTCCTGTGGGCAAAATACCCCCTGCTTTGCGTTGGGCTACGAGATGCAAGCCAGAAGCAACAGCATTTTTAACTTGAATTCGAGAGTTCCGACTTTAAATTATTAAGTTTCCCAGACATTTATGAACTTTTTAGAATAAAAGCATGATAGCAGCACATGGGATTATTCAGAACAGGAGGCAGATAACAGGTGAGCTATCTACCAAGTTTTTTTTCAGAGGCAACAGATGCCAAGTGCCCAACACAACCATGCAGCAACAGTAAGCACAGCCATTTTGCTCACTAGCTGAAACACTTTTGGCATCTCAGTTCAGTTCTAGAAGAAATTAAGAAGGAAAACATGTATTCCCCAAGCAGATCATCTGAAATTCCTAGACTCTCCCTCCAGGAAAGGTTCTTCAGCTGAGGTTGCTTGGTCAAATACCAGGACAAGTCTGATCTCAGATCTTCATGACAGGGCATGGACATTTTGTGGACCTAACCTATCAATTAAAGGCTCTTCCACTGCTTCAAAAGGGTGTTGTAAGTTTTAAGAAAGACAAGAGAAAAAAAAAATCTGACAGCCCATCAAGACAGAGACCATCTTCATGATGGTGCACAGCACGGCGGGGCTCTCGTTCCCCAGTCGGGGTCTTTGGCTCCCGTGGAACACATTTTGGTCTCAGTCCTGCATCTTTCCTGCAGCATGGGAAGGTGATCGTAATGTTAAAGAGCCCCTTAAATACATTTTACTTCACCCCGAAGCCACAGAGCTAGAAAGTCTCTTCAGGTGTACGTTGTTTTGAACAAAGGGAAGCTCTCTGATTTGGGAGATAAGCGGCTCCAGAAGATTCACAAAGAATTCATGGTGAGGAGATCTCTAGCGTCCTTTTAAAAAGTGATTAGCAACAAAGTCTGTAAGCTTAAAGGCTGAATCTAGGATCACATGCCCTCACCAAAGAAGCTGAGCATGGAGTTTCTATTCTACCAAAGGCAACGTCTCACTGGCACAGGAAAACCCCGTGAGGTTGGTTTCTAAACCGAGACCACATGTAAATTCACTCTGAATTTAAAAGCCCCCAGCTTCCTGCATTCCCACCAGACCACTCGTTCAGCCTGTTCACCTAACATCCCATAACCCACACCAGCTCTCCACTCCTGGACCCTGCCCCAGCCCTGGCCAAGCCCTTCCTACTCGCACGCAGTCGTAACCACATCACCAGCTCCGTCTCCTCCAGCAGTTTCCCACTGCAGGGCACAAGCTCTGGTTGTCTTTTCCGTGCCTGCATATGCCACCCAGCCCAGCTTCACCATAACAGCTTATAAAGGAAGCGTGAGATTATGTTAACTGTCAGGAAAAGGCAAGCTGAGAATGATACCAATATATTTTAACAGCCTTTCAAGAAGGGCCTAGTTTCTCTAACAAAGTCAGATTATAATCTTTTGGTGTCCAGTTCTCTCCAAATCAGACTGAGAAAGAAGGAAATGGATTCACGAGATGGTTCAACCATCGTTACTCTCTCTAGCTCCTAACCACCATCCACTCAGAAGGAAAGCAAAGGCTAGCTTATGAATGGTGATATTTGGGAAATATTCTGTTAACAGGTACCATCTTCCAGGGGACTGTATCTACTAGTAAGGAAATTCACATCCAGTTGGGCTTTGAGACATCAGCCTGAAAGCAAAGTCTACAGCAGTGTCCATCACCCAAAACATTGCCAAGAGCTGCCTCCACATTTCCAGCCACTTATCTTACTTTGGAGCTCTTCATTACTCAGCAGAGAGTGGGGGGAAAAAAATGCTCGTTACAGTCATCTTTTCCCTTTCTGTTCCTCTTGGATGGCTGGGGGGGAGGGGGGAGGAACCAAACACTTGGCTTCTCAGTGAACCTTTTATGGGAGACCTGGCAAATCTCTTAACCTCACTGACAGATTTTAAGGAGGAGATTTTGTTTGCTCGTTCTTGCGAGCCTGAAACTCAAAGCAAGCGCATAGCTAAGCATCAGTCACAGCCACACACCCTGCTCCACCGTGTCGGTATCCTTGGCCCCGACATCTGCAGAAGGTACTGCACAGGGGCATTGCAGCCAGCTAGCAGCGGGAGAGATGTTTGGAGCTTTATTTGTCACAGAAAGGGAGGCAATGAATTATTTCAATGCCGAGATGGGAAAAAAAAAAACACTCCTCTGGGACACACATGAATCATCAGTGGGCTGGCCCAGGGAGAGGGGTGCAGAGGAGGGACGAGGTTACTGCAGGTCTACCAGCACCCTCACTCTCTTGGCACGAAGAGTGAAGCATAGCATCTTCAAAATGAGCAGCAGCAACCATGGGGACACCTGAGCTTGAGGAGGCTTCGGTCCCCCGTGTGTCGGTTCCGGAGTTTCAAGAACAGAAGAAACACTTTCTTTCACTGGGTCAGCAGCTGATGATGAGCCCACGACACCCAAGCCACAGCTCATCACACCACTGTTGAGCTAAATCCTCATCTATTAATACACCCAAGGGCAGATCCTCAGGCTTCCTCCTCGCCCGGCCTGGGCGTGCAAGGACACATGCGCTCACAGCACTGCTATCTATTGTGTAAGACATGTCACCACACCCAGAGCAGGCAACGCAAAGTGAAATCAGCTCCGTGACAGTCCTGGTCCGACACAAGGTCAGGTCGTTCTCCAGAGTGCCCTTAAAAGCCTCTCCCCATGCACAGGGTGCCCTTACTTCATGTGCTCCTGCCGCACCAGTGACAACACCGGGCACATTCACAACCCACTGGATGTTCAGGCCAGAAGCAAATTATTAAAAAACAGTTCAGATAACAGGTTGTTGAACAAGAGCCTAACATGCCACAGGGATTTCGGGAAGAAAACAGTCACCTTCGCAGATCTGGACCTTTCCATCTCTGCCACCTGCAGTTTGAAATCCCAAAGGTACCAGTCCACCCCAAAAAGCCTGATTATGACTAGCCTCATTCTCAGCTTTAATAGCTATGGTTGAGAAGCAGCAGAAACAGAGGATGTGCTCACCTGCTGTTCTGCCCCAGCTAATGCTGCTCAGCTCCTTTGTGTCTAAGTGACTGAAAGAGCACAAATCAGCGTGCGTGTGTGTCTTGCCTGAGCAAACTACCAGCCCTAAGGCCAACCCCACAGGAGAGCTAGTTACCCATACACTGATTTTCAAAACCAAAGCAGATTTAGAAGCTGAGAGAGAAAGTTCCGGCAGACAAGCACACTGTGCATCCTCACTTCTCCAAGACAGATGGCACCTGGAAAACAGGCCGGGTATTACAAAGAAACAATTCTTTACGACGACCTAAAACCGCATCTAGAGATTTTATTAAAGGATGTTACTTCCTAAGGTACAGCCACAGCAAGTCAAGAAGCCCGGACTCCCATTTTCAGATTTTTCAAGAAACTGTGGCAGCTAACCTATGGCACTTGAGGTGGAACCACCTTGACAAGGACAGCATCCGGCAGAACGGTTAACCCAGCCCGCAGCTTGCTACCCTGGCAAGGGCTGACAAAGGTCGGCAGTCAAAGCCAGGCTGAAGTAACCGCTCCCGTGGTAGCACGCTCTTGAGAAGAGCTGTTCTCGTGACTTCTCAAACCCAGTGAGACTGGGACACTCTCCCTAGAAGCTTGTACATGTGCTTACCGGAAACGCCATGAGTGTCGCACACACAAGGCAGCTGGTCTGCCCAAGCAGAGTATTTGAGCTTCAGCAGAAAGCTAGAGACATATTGACACACACACACACCCTGAAAACTACCATACTAAATTGACGATGGGCAGAGGACCGTGCTGCATAGCACCACCTACTGCGGAAAGGACATCACGGCCAGCCCAGCTATTCCTTTTGGACCTCAGCTAGTGACCAGATAGACCAATGGAAGCAAAGTCAAGCACCCTACTGATTCACAGGGAAGGGATTTCCAGCAGCCACCTCCTCCACTTCAGTCCCCACGGCAAGGTCAACCTTCCCTAACCCACTACTGACAGACGTGCGTCTACCCTACTTTTCAAACCCTTCAGACAAGATGCTCTGTGGGCAAATGAGGGAGCCGTGCCAAGAGTAAGGTTTTAAGTTTGCCAAAGGATTTTGTTAGCAGAGAGTCAGGACAACCTGCAGAAGAAAGTACTTCTGCTCCAACACTTCGAAGTGTTCAGAATTAACGATGGGCTCACTGCAACAGTTGGGGTAAAACACGCAACTCAAGCACCTTTGTGGGAGCAGGAAGAAAACAGTTACTGTCACATATCACTACAAAGAAGAAAACCAGTGCACTTCTTCATTTCTTCCCTACCCAAAAAGGAAATTAAAAAGAAACAGCTAGAAGTATTAAATGCTTGTGGGTGGCAATGAAACTGCTTAAAAGACATATTTATGTGCTCTAAGGCAGCAGTATACTAACTATGAAAAAAGGCTTTAAACTTTCACACACACACACCCCTCAGCCACCATGGTTAGAGAGCAGTAGAGAAGACTTTCAAGGAATAAAACAAAAATTTTCCAACTCTGGAAAATTAAAGAGCACAAATCCAAGTAAGCCCATGGAAAATAATCTATGCAAAAAAAAAAGACATGTGAAAAGCTAATTAGTTAATATATGAAAAACTAGCAGCTTCTTCATCCATCAGAAGCAGGAAACTTGCCAGAGCAAGGAAGGGAGTGGGAGCTTTTCAGGAAAACACTTCTACAGTAGAATGGCTGAAGAAATGGTTTGCTGTGTGCCACGGATGGGACCAAGGAGTTTCTACCCCAAAATTTCTCTTGCTGCCGCAGACTGAGAAGTTAATAGAAGATGCTTAGACCAGCTCAGTAAAATAAACAATTGTGTTTGCTCAAGAACACTAAAGGTGCGTTACATAAAACTGCCAGGCCACGAACAGCAGGTCAGCAATAACCTATCGCTAATATTGTGGTTACTGCGAGAGAAGTGGAAGATGGAAAACACGATACCAATTTCTTTAGTGGCTTCTGCAGCGCGTGAAGAATCCTGCAAGCTACAGAGCACTAAACGTGACTGGGCAAAGCAGAAGTCTTTTTTATTAAACAGTTAGCAAACATGTAAAAAGTACAATACAGCGAAGGCGACAGCAGCTTCTTTGGGTGGCATTCACGCATCTTATTCACTAGCACTCTTTGAAGGAGTCAGACTTGTTAACAAGGGGGATCTGGTCAACCTAACACGCTTGAATGTTAAAAGCATTGTGAAAATTCAAAGGAAAAATAGATGGTTGATATTCCTCTAGTTCAATGTGTTTCACAGCGGTTTAGAGAAGGGGATGAACATCAAGATGACATTTTGCAGAGGACACAGAACTATTCAGTTGGATTAACTCCAAAGCAAAAAGCTGCAAAGGATCTTACAACACCGAGTATCAGGTGACAAAATGACAAATAAAGCTCAGTGCCAGCAGTGTAAAGCAGGACACTTGCAGGGGAGGAACAGGGGACAAAGCCTTTATAATATACTGACAGCGAGGGGCTCCAAATTAACTACCGCCACTGAGGAGGAGAGACGCCAGCGGTATTGTGGCTATATTGTCAGAAGTGTTGGCTCAGACCGCAGAGACTGCAAGAAAAAAGAAGAAAAAACAAAGCAGAAAACATCACTGTGCCACTTAACACATCTCAAGGCGTGAACCTGCATCTTGATGACTACTGATGACTATGTTCAGCTCTCTGATCTTTCCAGCATCATCGTAAAAAGGTGATACTTGCATGAGAAAAGATACCAAGAAAAGCAACAGGGATAATGAGCAATTCAAAACAGCTTTAGCAGGAGAATAGAACGAATTGATTAAGAATCTTCAGCTTGGAAGGCAAAAAAAAAAAAAAAAGAGACTTACTATTTCTCATAAACCTTTGTGATGGCCTAGACCTTGTCCTAGCAAAAAAAAAAAAAAAACCACCACAATTTTAAACCCTAAAGGAATACACAGTGCACAATTAAACTGCAGAAGTCATCACTGTAAAATGTTTCAATGTGAGAGCACTAGCAGACTAAAATGTTGACGAGACAGTTGTGGAGAAAAGATCCATGGGAAGCTAGCTCTTGAACAGAGAAATGCTGGTACAAACTATGCCGAAAGTCTCCAAAGTGCAGACTGCAAGACACTAGAAGCATGTGTCTGTACTTGCTCTTTATCTCATTTGGTAAGCACCCACTCCTCACTACTCTCAGAGACGGGACAATGAAGAAGAAAAGCTTTTGATGCGACCAGTATGAACATTTTCATTATTTTCTCAACCATTAGTTAGAAAGCACTTCCTTGCATCTATCCTAAACCCCCGCTGCTGCAATTGTAGTCCAGATCCCAGCCTGCGCGCAGTCATGAAAGAAGAGCTTTTCTTCGTCTTCTCAACGGTCTATTCTGCATCTGAAGATGAATTGTGTGCCCGTCTTGTCTTCTCTAGATTAAGCAGTCCCAGTCATTTCAGTTTTTTCTCAAAGGTTGTATTTACTTTCCTTTGGGAAAAAGATTCAGAAAGTCAGTATTATTAGGCTTCTGCAGCCATGGACTAAATAGCCATTTTATTTATTTATTTTTCCAAAAAAGACAAAAATCCTTCAAACCACTAAAAGTGGAATCAGAAAGAGCATGACAGAAAGGACAGTCTAGGTAGACTTAAATGCCACAGGACTCTGCCTACAGAGGGGCAATCAACCCAGTCCCCAAGCTACTACTTTTCTGCAATCCTCTTACAGGCAGAACAGCAGAGAGCTCTAAAGATGAGGTCAGCTGCCAGCTCGAGATGAAATACTGCTAAGTCATATGCAGTGACAACTACAGAAGACACCAAGACAGATTAGCAGAGCAGCCTCTCCCTGAAGATTCAAGGGAAATATCCCCTTTTAGCTTACTACCTCACAAAGCTGCTATCACGTACTACTATCGCAGACGAGGTGCTCGGAGGGTAAGTAGAAAAATAAATTGTGAGCTACTGAGAGCCCAGACACACGACCACAACCCACAGAACAGGAACAAGCATTCGATAATCTGTCCTTTGACAGCGATTCATTAAATTCCAGAAAGGAATGTACTTTTGCGAGAAAAACCAGGAAAACACAAGCTATAAATAATTGAGCGCTACATTCTTGCAAGCTGTTCCCTTCAGACTGCATCAGGGTGCAGACTGAAATAAAAAGGGTGATATGAATTATACGGATTCACCGTCCCAAAGCTGTTTGCAGAACCTTAGCACTGCAAACAAGAAGGTATCCATAAAACTTGAGATAATTAAGTAAAGCGTACCTCCAGGCAGAGATTGCCGATGCTCCACACATTAAGCCAGACCTGTCCGTCTCCCGATAGACCATTAATGCCCAGATTATTTCACAGGAGCAGTTGCTGTCACTTTTTTTTCCGCAACAGAAAACTTGGAGCAGAACAGCATCAGCCTGACCAGAAGGGAATGCTAATGTAATTCAAGCAGTATTGCAATGAACTGTCTTTTAAAAGACCACTAATTATGTACATATGAACAGAGGCCCAGGCTCATTTTCAGGAGATTGCAGTTTCCCCGTCTGGGTGGCAGGAGAATGGGCTGAAAGATGCTTCAAAAGATCCTGCGAGGCTTTTATTAGCAGACAATTTACAGTTGTTACAAGCAGCTTCCTGAGCAAGCTCTGTGGCCAACAGTTAGCATCTAGACTGTCTGCGCTTTTTCTTCATGGCATTGCTTTGCTGGCGTTTGGCGTTTCATGAATTACTGTACATAAAGAAAGGGATGGGACTTGTAGAGATGGGACTCGTGGAGCCAAGGCGAAGCGCAGCACACAGCGCAGCTGAAGGGCGCTAAGTCAGGATAACAACTCAGTACAGTTTTAGCTCTGTTACATGCAAGTTCTCACAGTATTCAGCCTCAGGGGATTTTTACAGATCACACGTACGATTTGAGATGCTCTTCAATTCTTACTGTGCCTGGGACCTTGAGGAGGCACTTCTTAGCCAGCCCCAGCACGTGTAAGAGAAGGTCCGCTTCATCCCAAAGCTGATCCAGGGTTTCCTTCCCCTCTCCTCACCCAAGGCAGGCTCAGCTGAAGGACAAACCGCAGCGATCACAGCCCCCTACCACCAGTAAAGGTAGTCCCAAGAGTGATCAGAAGGACACTGTAGCATCTTCCCTCCTCCACTCCAAAATACAAATAGGGAAGCTGTTAAGCCAGATGTCTGTCATTACCCCTCGCTTCACATCTGTAACGCAGACCATTATCCTCATCTCACCCACCGCAGCAGAGAACAGGACCAGCTTGGTCAGCCTTCATTCTTAGCACCCAACCTAGAAGACTCAAGCTGCTGCTCCTGCTCCTTACTGTGTCATGGTTTCCATGCCCGTCCAACCCACTGTAAACCAGTTACACTTCCTAACCAAGTAAAACAAGTCTTCTACCAGGCGAGGGAATTGCAAGCAGCTCATGGAAGAAGGACATGTCCAAGTTCACGGATGTTAGATGTCTAACAGCACGGCTGGCCCCCAGACCCAGTACCCTGCCACCAAATCCCTTGTGCCAGTCTAGACACTGGAAAGCCACAAAACAAGCCCAAGATGAAGCAGGAGCGAACTGATTTGAGTTATTTTTGCATCTAAATAAGGCGGGAAAGGGGAGGGTTGTGTTTCAGCACCCACATGAATGCTGTGCCACACCAACATTTGGGAGGAGCAAATGAAAGATGGGGAAAACTGCTTAAGCCAATACTGGCCCACCAAAATACACCCCAGAGCCCCAGCCACGAGGAACAACGTGCACTTAACCACAGGCAGCTTGCCCAAGCCCACATTAGCGCCCCTGACTATGGACTAGGAATGACACAGCAGGTTAGTGTCTGGTTGGACAAACTCCTTGAGCTTTTATAAATCTAGCAAGACTCCGTCTTGACTTCTGCTATCACCAAGTCCCTCGCTCCCGTCCCCACACAACCTCCTCCCTGGGCTGGAAACAGTATTTGCGCTACCACACAGCAAAACACGTTGAAGCAGAGCTGTATTAAAGCAAAACATTTTTTAGCTGGGTTATTTTTTCCATCCAGATCCATTTTCCAACCAGGTTTACCACAGGGCTTGTACTAATGCCACAACTTTCAGCTAAGGAGATACTGGGGAGCTGAGAGGGGCTCAGCAAGAGCCCCAGCACTTGCTGTATCCCATCTATGAGTTTACATCTAAGAGCAAAGCCTCAGTTTTCATATTTCAGCACCACAAACCTGAACGGCACAGGAACAGGGCTATAATAGTTCTGGCTCAGCTCCATTTGAAGCTATAGAAGAAAATAAACCAGAGAACATCCCCCTTCCAGGTCATCAGTACCAGCTCAGGAGTCAGGATCTCGGACAAGCTGCTGCTATTTGCACTGTCACGCTGCTCCAGCCTGGACCCAAGGCAGTACCGAACAATGTCAGCAAGACGGGCTGCAGCAACAGCACTTCTGGCTCCCACACATCCAGCTCAGGTGTTTCAACGCTATCCCCATACTGCCAGCCGGAGCCTGAGGGTACCAAGAAGGACTTAAGGCGATGCCCCTATGGGAGATGAGGTTAATTATATCCATTAGTCCCAAACGAGAACATTATTTGTCAAGCATTCAAGCCAGGAGGCCCAGAATCCTAAAAAAAGGCAGTTGAGAACCTCTGGGTCCATTGCTTAAGATGAACCTGGCACGGTGGAGGTTACCGGCAGGGGATAAACACGGCGCGCTGCCAGTACGGTAAACGGGTCAGCCAGGTAGTTCCAGGTCAGCCAGAGCAACACTAATCCCAGACACGGTCATGGAAGACTTGATAAAGGATTTAGGGAATAGAGCTTAATTACAGCCCTACTTTAATCTCGGTGAAGAGCTGCTTAGTAGAAATGCTACCCTATCAAGTGTGCTTAGTTTCATTCTTGGGTTAAACAACATTGTAATCTCTCTGAACACACATAATTAGTGGATAGATATGAAACTCCTATTAAAAATATAGTTCTATATAAAAGCACAGACTGGGTGATTAATTGCTGTCCAAGATATAACATTTCTCAGTTTTCTAAGGGGGCACAGGTAAGTACTAGTCCCAACATAACTGATAAAATCTCAACCACTAAGGAACAATCTAGAAAGCAAATATATACCTAAAAAGAAAAAAAAAAAAAAAAAGACTGATGATATAATTTGCAGATGACACAAAAGCTGGCAGAATAACAAACCATGAAATCAGGCAGCCATAGAGAACAATCATTTGGAAACCTTGATCCTTCCCAGCAACTCGCACTGCAGGAGAACCAAGCGCGAAGGTACAGATGGAGCAATAAGGAGCTACGAATCCATAGCTACGAACAACTGTGCCCCCAAGAAAATAACTCTGCATTAAGTAACAACTCCTGTTATAACGCTGAGGAAAAGAGAGCTGCTCCGATCTCTCAGTGTACAAGCAGGACACTACTACAGCACCGATGTAATTTTACCTGCATCTAAAGCAGTGAGGAGACAGTAGGAATACTGTAACTACATCTGTGTGGCCAGACAGGGCTTTTCTAATGTATCAAATGCTGTTTAAAAATCCTTCACCGATTTCAAAAAGCTGCAGGTGCAGCTTGAGAGAAGGAAAAGGGTTTTCAAGAGTGATAGACTTGCAGAGCTCAAGCTGTAAAACCGAAAAGAAGTGACTTGAAAATACAAGCCCGCATTTTAACCGTGAGAAGACACGAGGTGTTAAAGGACACTGCAGAGGAACACGGGAAAGGACAGCAAAGCATCCGCAGGCTGAAACCAAGAACTTTTTTTAAATGATTAGCAATTCAGATATCACATGGGCTCATCCTTAGATGGCAGGCTGAGCACAGGGAAAAGTGGGTGAAGTTATACAGCCCACATTCATGGGGTGTCATACAAGATAATCTCACTGTTTCTCCTGCCTTTATTCTGTACCAGTTTGAGTCAATCATTTACAATCTAGGAGTATAGCACAAAGCACAGGGCCAGGGAGAAGTTAAAATAAAGGGAGACAATAAAAGAATCACAGAAGAAAGCAAGACAGCATCAGCTGTGCAATGAAGTAATCCCTACATATCAAAAGTAACAGTGAGATATTTCAGGACAAGCACTCGGCAAACGCCGTATGAGCTCACAGAGTGAGGGACTACCCTTTTCCCAAAGAGTAAGTTTGATTAGAAACCAGAGAGACATCCTGGCAGAGAGGCAAGCATCCTCACAGTGCCTGCAGCTAGAATATTATGGTCCGTCACTAGCTTCCCATCACGAAAGAAAAAAAAAAAGCTGAACTGGACAGAAAGCTCACCGAAGAGCAACAGACTTGATGGGTCAATTGAGCGTAACAAAAATTAGAGCACTCAGGTGTCACAGCTTAGTCAAGAGGTGGTTTTAAGCAAGAAAGAGTTTATTTTCCCCTAGAAAGTTATCTGATCCCGCAGAATTAAGTGATTCTTAGAAGCCTAGATACAGAGAGGGGATCCAAAAATACTCTGCAAAATCAAGCAGTGTAACACGAGAGGAAAAAAAAAAAAAAAGAGGAATCAGAACAGCAGAAGGAAGTGGAATTAGGAGCAATGGATATAATTAGTAGAGGTTGAAAGCAGGAAAGACATCCTGAAGTGGATTATTTTGATTCCATGAGCATTGCAGAATCAAGGGGATCCCCACAAAGACTCACTGAACTTGCTCGGTGTCCTCCGTCAAACACAATGACATTCACTGTCAGGTATAAAAAAAAAAGAGAGAAGAGACCTCGACGGCATCAGAGTCACCGGCATGGCAGGACATGAGACTGGCACGGCTCATCACACAGATCAAGGCTGTTGCAATGCTTCCTCGCACGCCATCGTCTCCCGTTTTATATTTAGAATGAAATTCCTCTCCTTGAGGAGGGGCAGGCTTTGTCCCACATCTGCACAGCGCCTGGCACAATGGAGTCCCGGCCCATGCCACTGACTCCCAGAATCACAGCGAGAACAGAGCAGAAAAATAGGGCTGGAAGGGACTTCAAGAAGGCATCTCGTCCTTCCCCTGCCCCAGGGCAAGAATTACTACACTTGCTATTTTTCTAACAGAAAACCTCTCCCCGATGGGTGGGACACAAACCCACCCAGACAGATGAATTAGTTGGACCTTATATTTAACATCTTAACCCCTCCACCACCCTCTGATGATAGCAATTCAGCCTTGAGCGCTACGCCAGGACAACACAGTGTGGCTGCAGTCGGAATATCTCACCCTGCGGAGTCAGAAACTGATAAAAGCGCAATTCTGCAAACAAGCCCCCCCTGGCAGCAGGAGCCCGACAGTCCAGCCTATTTCTGAACTGCGCTTTGGGACCGCTGTTCCTAGAAGGGAAGCCAGCCTGGCTCCTGAAGACACATTTCTTCCATGATGCCTACAAGAAATGAGTCACCTTTTTTTTAAAGTTTCCATCATCCTCTTTTCCAGACTCTCCAGCACATCATGTTTACCCTGAGCTGCTCTAGTTTCAACTCTAAAAATCCTTGAAGCAGGTATTGCTTACACTTATATCATTAATAATACTCCTGATGAACTACCACTGTACTCCAACAGTTAATGCTAGCAAAGCACAAACCTTTCTTTGCCCCAGATGCTCATTAGTGTTTCTTCTGTGGGTATGCAAAGATAGACATTAAGCCCAACTCCTCATCTAACCTTAATACTAAGAAACAAGATCAACTGCACTTAGTTCTATGAAATGGAAAAAAACCCACCCACACTCTTCATTCTAGCATTTCCCAGACATTCGAACCAGTTTTTTCAGTTTTGTTAACAAATCTAATTCTCAGCATCTCCTACCGTTCACTTTACCTTTAAAGTTTCACAGGAGAACTTCAGACAGACAACTGCAAAAAGTCAAAAAACTAAACAAATGGACAACCCTACAGCAAGATAAACCCAGTGCTCTATTGCTCCACAAATGAAAAGCTTTCCCATTTTAATTTTGTACCAGCACTGCAGTATCACTGCAAGTCAAACAGCTTAAACCCATTTATTTTTAAAGACAGCCACGTGAGTCATTTAAAACCATGAGTCTGTAAAACTTAAATATCACAAAAGAAATGAAGGGCTCCTGTGGAGGGGGTGGGACAGGAGGCTCCAGTCCTGTTTACACCCAAACAGTCCCACCTGGCACCGTGATTTCCAGTTCAGCAGCTCCTGGGCTGATGCAGAGCAGCTGAAAGAGGAAGGTGAAACCAACTGCACTGCCCTGAGAAAGGGCACCGCGTTCCCCTCGCCACGAAAAGCGACAAAGCTTAGTGCCAAATTTAAGTTTCCAATAATGCAACTATTTAGATCTTGAAGCCAACTGTTTCTGGTAACGCACCTCCATCTTTCCCCACCTCTCAGCCTGCCCAATTTGGTTACAATGAGCTATAAATATCCTCTACCCATTCGTACCTTCTACCTTCCAGAGGATAACAGGCACGCTTGTGCTCAGCACTACGAGTAACGCATTTTGGGTTTGATACAAAGTTCTTCGGGGAACTTCTGTTTTACTTTAAAGATGGGGAAGGAGGGATGAGGTGTCTCAGTTCGCCAAATCCATTACGTGGCTTCTACCAGGATAACAGTGCTAACAAGCTAGCATCTGGCTAGCAAGAACAGGTCTTGGATGTGTGGAATTTATCTAAGAGATCATGTTTTTTTAAAAAAATCGGGTGATTTCTCATTAGAAACAGGCTTCAGTTAAGCAGCCAGCTACCAGCATCTTTCAGATTAACAACCAGGAGAAGCCACTGCTGCAAAATCCTAACCAGCATCACAAAGAAACACCTTAAGGGCTGAAACACCAGACCCAGGGCAAGGAGCAGAAGGAAAAGGAAAAACGGGCAGCGCTCCTGGGCACGCAGCTATATCCATCTGCGCTCCTCGGGCGGGAGGAGAGCTCGGCAGTTAACGCAGATGAAGCCACGGGCTCTCCCAGCTGAAGGATACTGCAAGAACCACTGGGGAAGGATGCTTAATAGGAGAACAAAGGATCCATTAAGCAAACAGGGGCATTAACTCATATCATCCTCAGGACGGTAACTGTACCCGTACCCACGGCTTCGCAGTTAGCCGTGGTTTTTGCCAAATGGACGCAAACCAACACAAAGGGCAAGCGACGGTTTACCAGAATAACTTTGACAGGTTCCGGGCTAAGGGCAGGAGGACGCCCTCCTTCCCGCTCTTCACCGGCCCCCCCCGGGGAAGGCGGCGGCGGGCACCCCGAGAGCTCCGGCGGGGCCGGTGGG
>WAAD01012697.1:147754-159936 GCA_013389945.1 Fregata magnificens
GTCGTCCCCGCTGCCCGGAGGGGAGGTGTCCGCCATGGCGGCGGCGGCCGACCGCCCCCCCGCCCCAAGGGGACGCGGCCCCGTGGCTTCGGCATCTCCTGGAGGGGCACGGCCCTGTGGCAGTGACCCCGTGTCCTCCCCCGTGAGGAGACACAGCCACCGTTGGCAGCAGCATCGCCCCTGAGGGGACACAGCCCCATGGCCGTGACACCCGCCGTGAGGGGGGACGGCCCCGTGTCAGGGACCCGGTGTCCTCCCCCCTGAGGGGACACAGCCCCATGGCCAGGACACCCACCATGAGGGGACACAGCCCCATGCCAGGGACCTGGTATCCTCCCCCCTGAGGGGACACAGCCCCATGCCCATGACACCTACCATGAGGGGACACAGCCCCATGGCAGGGACCTGGTGTCCTCCCCCTTCAGGGGACACAGCCCCATGGCCAGGACACCCAACATGAGGGGACACAGCCCCATGGCCATGTCACCCACCATGAGGCGACACAGCCCCATAGCAGGGTCCCGGTGTCCTCCCCCATGAGGGGACACAGCCCCTTGGCCATGACATGCAACATGAGGGGACACAGCCCCGTGGCAGGGACCTGGTGTCCTCCCACATGAGGGGACACAGCCCTGTGGCCATGACATGCAACATGAGGGGACACAGCCCCGTGGCAGGGACCCGGTGTCCTCCTCCATGAGGGTACACAGCCCCATGGCCATGACACCCAACATGAGGGGACACAGCCCCGTGGCCATGACACCCACCATGAGGGGACACAGTCCCATAGCAGGGTCCCGGTGTCCTCCCCCCTGAGGGGACACAGCCCCATGGCCATGACACCCAACATGAGGGGACACAGCCCCATGGCAGAGACCCCATGTCCTTCCCCCTGAGGTGACACAGCCCCATGGCAGCGATATCCTCTGTGAGAGTACACAGCCCCATGGCAGTGACACTGGTGTCACCCCCCATGAGGGGAGGTCCCAGCAGGAACAAACTTCCATCACTGCCCCGAGCGGAGGCATCCCCCTGCCCCATGATGGATGGACCTCTGCTCCTCCTGCCCCATCCTGTCCTTCAGCCCCATAAACAATGTCACCCCCACCCTGAAAAGGTGCCATTGACTGTGGTCCCAAAGAAGGCTCCCCGCTGACACCGAACCGCCTTTCAGCTTGATCCTAAAATGTCCCTCCAGCTGCTGAGCTGCAGTGCATCCCCCCCAAGGTGCACAACCCAAGAGACATCTTCGCCCAAGGACACGGCAGAGCTTCCTCCGAAAAACACCACCAGCCCCCAGAAACATCCGCAGATGTCAAGGTCTCCTCGAGGTTTTCCCTCCTTTGGAAGCAGCTGGTTATTTTTGTTATTATTTTGTGTTGTGAAAACAACGCTGGAAGGGTCCTGTTCCCAGCCACGCGTTATCGAGTGTGGTGGAGCGGTCCTTGCACGGAGATCCCACGCTCTGCCAGAGGCACAGTGGGGATGAAGAGCAGGACCGGACCAGGCTATGCATACCACCGAGGGTTTCTGCATTTGCTTGTGTCGTTCGCTTCTGAGATATAAAGAAACTATGCTAATTGTATGAGCACGCCTCTGGCTTCCCTCACCGCTGCTTGCTGAGGTTGAAAGCTGCTGGTCTGAATATCCCTGTACCATCACTTTATTAAATGAGAAGGGGATAAAGGAACTTCCCAAAAGATGATGCACCATGACTGCAACAATGCAGGAGGGGCAAGGAGAGCCTGGCAAAAACTTTGTTAGTTCACGTGAAGTTCACCAGCTCTTGGACATCACGCCTACGGTTGCCAAACACAGTGTCGTGCGAGACCAGATGGATGTCGCTTTGGGTGTATTAACACCAGCGAGGAAATCTGTCCTCCGACGGCAGTCACCATGGAGATCTGGTAGAAGCTTTCCAAGGACCAAGAAGCAAAGAGACACGTCAGCAGTGGAAGGAAAGCGGATAAAAATAGCAGGGCGATTTCTGAGCCCAGCAGCCTGGCACTGCCTTCCCTCGGGGCTGGGTCGGGAGCTGTATCAGGGGGAAGCACTGTGCATTTTATGCCTGCCTCTGCCGGCTGCTCTGCAGAGGCCAGTGCTGCAGGCAAGCCAGGGCATCCATAGCAGAAGGCTGGTGCTTCAGCAGCTTACAGGGGCAATCCCCCGTGGCAAAACACCGTGACGGCTGCTGCAAGGAGCAGATCATTTGTGATTTAAACTGCTTTGGACTTCAGGCCGCTGAGATGAGCTACCTGTGGCTACAGGAAATATATAATGCACTGTCAGCGTGTGATACATACCCAGCTCTGGTGTAAAATCTGTAGATACCACCGTCTACTGCTGTTAGCAGCTAAGAAGATTACTGTTTTCGTTCAAATTAGTGGGGGCTTGTGCTATTGGGGACTGAGCCAATACTCCTGAAGTCAGTGGTAAATATTGCGTTGTCTTCACTGAGCTTTAGAAACAGGATTAAACGCCAGTGGTCAAAGCGTGAGTGGCTGGCAACAATCCCTAATGGTTTTAATTACAGGATGAGAACTGCTATGAATGACACCAATGCCAGGTTTGATCCTGAACGCTCGGTTAGGCAATGGTGTTATCTCAAATAAGGATCTCAGAAATAGGGTCTAGTTTTCTCTGGTATGAGGACACTGCTTAGTCCACTAGACTACAGTACAAGGGGGTTGAGCACGGAGATGGGAACCTAGACCTCAATTAGTCATCACACTCTGATGTTGACTTTAGTCTTACTTTAGTCTCACTCTCCTGCACCAGCAGAAAGAATGAGGACCGCTCTTTTCAACGCCGCAATGTAGTGCTTCAGCAAGACAAGGAGCCCAGTACCTGGAGCATGGTGTGACTCAGCCAGCAAGACCACGTCCCGGAGAAAAGCAGAGCATTAACCTCCGCAGAGCAACATGGGAAGATGTTATGAGGCACCGTAACAGTCTGTCTAAAAAGAAATTTTTGGTTTTGAGTGGAATAAAAATAAATATTTTTTTTTAAAATTTCCACCAAAACATCACATTTTTCTCATGGGGAGAAAAGCACCAAAAACATTTCCATAGATTCATAAATATTCACATCAAATGGGGAGGGAGAGGCGTATTGTTACCTCATAGAAGGACCTTCAAAGGAGCACCAACCATAGATTTTCCATGCGTCGATTGGCTTCTAAAGCTATGGTGAAATCTGAGTGTATTTTTAAAAGGAAAATTTAGTGCTGGTTTTGATGCCATAGAAAATCCCACCCAGCCTCTGACTTCAAATTTTAACCACAGATCTCTTTTTACCCTTGCCTGGTAGAGTCAAAAGTCTGCTGTGATCAAGTTTTTGCTGTTCATGTATGGTCCTGAAGTCTGGGATCAACCAACCTCTTCTTTCATCAGCTGAACAGATTGGTTTCTTGGAGCCTTTCACTCTAAGGCACCTTCTCCAGTAATTCACTCATTTATACATTTTTTTGCAAAAATGACAATATTTCAGGATTTTTCTTAGTCTGTGGGTGCCAGAAGTGGACAGAGCAGTGGCTCTAGTAACAAGCACAAAGAGAATATAATCCATCTGCTCCTCCTCAACATTGTGTTGGCACCATTGCGGGTACCATTAGCCAGCCCCGTTGGCCACAGGGTCACACCGAGGCTGATGTCCAACTGATTACCCACCGTCACCTTCAATTCTTTTCAGGTCACTGCCATTCGGGATAAAATTTTCCATTCTGTAAGAAAAGCTACATTCTTTGTCCCTGGACACATGGCATTTGGTCACCTTCACATGAATATTCATTGCTTGTGTCTGGCTTACAGAGCAGTCCGGGACTTGCCCTTATTATTTGCTGCCACACAAACTTTGTACCATTCAAAAGCCTGTCCACAAGAAGTTTATTTATTCTTACCAGTCACTGACATAAGCGTGCTGAATTTGTATTGTTCTAGTTTATTAATCAAATCATCACGCAGTACCAACACAAACGCATCAAAGATGTCTGTTACCAGCTCATAATCTCGTTGAAAAATGATATCGAGTTTGCCTGACAGATTCTATTTCCCTTAAAACCGAGCTGGCTGACATTAACTCTTTTATGTTCCCTTAATTTCCTACTAATGAAGTTCCATGTAATTGTTTTTTATGGGACTGACAACAGCCTAATGGAGCTTTAAAAACTCTCCCTTTTAATCACTGACCTTTCATGAGCGTTTTCCAGTCCTCCAGAACTTCCCTACTGTTCCAAAGCTTCCTAAAAAATCAATGTAACAGGTCAGAAACCTTCAGCAGCCTTTACACAGCCTCATGCAGGTTACCTGGGGCTGCTGGTTCAGCCGTCTGCCTCTGTCCGCAACTGCTCGGTCGCCTCGACACTGCTGAAGTGAAAAGTCATCGTCACTCTACAAATTACTGTGGCACCTGGGATCTTCCCAAATTCAGGACCAGTTGTAATTCTGCCATTTCACTAGAGCGATACCACCATCAGAATGTCTTTCTTTTTTTTTTTAACCTTAACAATCTCTTTCTTGTTGTGCTTATTTTGGTTTTTCATTTTGTGCTGTTACTTTGCTGAACTGTTTTCAACATCTCCTGGCTTCTCTGTCCCCTTACCCGCTCCCCCCTCCCGCTGCTGGCTTCTTCCCTTCCAGTTGCCTCCACACTCTTCTGACCGCACCTATGTTCAAATAGCGACAGGCAGGCATGATGCCAACTATGCCAGCTACTCTTATATTTGGTCTCACCAGTGTCATTCAGGAAAACATTTCACAGCGAAATGAGGGGGCTAGCAAACAGATCCAGGAATTAAAAGTAGAAAGAAAGGAACAAACAAGGCCAGATGCTGTTGACCTGGAAGACCAGCCTCCTGCAGGGGCCTGGGGGACTCGTGCCCCACATCGTTAGACACTCACATAATCTCAAGCAGCCTCTTTGGGCAAGTCCCTTCTTCTGGGGTGTGAACTGGAGTCCTGGAGCCCCTGTAGTTGCCTCCACACTCTCCTCCTGGATCCCCAGCCTCTGCCGGCTTCCCACCTCTCCCTTCTGCCTTCACCAAACCCCTTTGGCCATAACCCCGCTCTCAGCCAGGCTGGGCATCCTCAGCATTTGCTTTCTCCTACACAGTCACTTGAAGCTGGACAAGGAAAGGCGCACAGTATTTCTAAAGCAACAAGAATGCCGCGGGTGCTGACTAAGCACACAAGTCAGCCGGTCCTGTTTGCTCTGGGTGTGCAGCAGCCCCGTTTCCTTCTTAAAGGCTGACCTTTAGCACCCTCTGCTTCAACCCCAGGGGAATAAATAAATCTCTGCGGCATGGAAAGGTGCCTGTATTTCATTTATCCCCCCTCCTTCAGCTGCCTTCTCCTTTTTTGCCACGCGGTGCAAACTGAAAGCACCCCCCGTGCGCCCATGAAATGCAGTCTTGCCCTTTCCAGCGGGGAGAGCTTGGGGCTTGGCTGCCCTTTCACGGGGAGAAGGGGAAAGGGCTGCAGCTGGGATGGAGAGGCAGAGGAAGCGAGGAGCCACGGGGAGCCGGGCTGGCTGCTCCTGGTTGTATGGAGGGTGGGAGAAGTGCTGTCAGCAGCTGCCACTTCTGAGAAGGGCCACAGCTCCCTCTGCACTGATTGCCACCATCCCACACACTTTGATGCCACCCACAGCAGCAGCAGCAGCCAGCCTGGCTTGCCAGAGGGTGGGCACGGTGACTGCAGCGTGGTTGTTGCACTCTCAGCACAGTCCTGCCAGAGGCACGTGCCCTCGCCTAGACCTGGCTCTGTGTGGTTTATTGCCCCCGGCTGCATTCATCTGCACGTATCGATAACCACAAGATAATCCAGTTTTCCACAACATATTTATGGAGGATAAATCCCCATTTTCCAGCCACTAGGCTCTGTGCTTAAAAGGCTGTTCTGCTTCACATTTCAAGACTGAAATAAATTTTTAAGCCTCTCTGATATTATCACACTGTTCCCCAAATCACTGCTTGGGATGTACCTTGATGCTTCTAATCACGACTTTTGTTTTCTCGTGCATTTTACTATACCTTGTTTTCTGAATACAGGAAAGTAATAGCTCGAACAGACTGAAACAGTGGTGAGATGGACTTCAGCCACGGAGTTCTGGCTTTCAACCTTTGCGGAGGATTTTTGAAATCTGAGTTTCTGGTTTAATTAAATACAGGGATGGGCATCGCTGGTGGCAATGCCGGTGTGAAGATCCTTTGGCAAGCTGTACTGCAATTTCTGAAGTCCTGCCAAAACCCACCAGCATGGCATGGGATAGCTTCATCTAGACAGCATCTGAAGACCAAAGAGGTGGATGCCAATTTGAGGTTCAGAGCTGCTCCTTAGCTCTGGACTGTTTAGCTGCACCTGGGAAGCCCGTGCTGGCAGGGAGCGTTGCAGTGAAGGAAAGGGCTGGTCTCCCTGTCTTTGTTTAGAAGCAGAAGGACAAACACATTCGCCCTTAGGCTTGAGCGGTGCATGATATATTTCTATTTCACGTACGTCAGGAAGTGGTTAGTGCCATTGTGAGCATTGAGTTCTGCTCTCTGCTGCAGCTTGGGGCTGCGTGGCTCACCCATGACAGCAGCAGAAGTGATCATCATTTATGAGTAGGAGGGAGACCCTACCTCCTAGCCCGGAACGAGGAGAGATTTCCTCTCTGCACGCTGCCCTTCTCATCACGGATAGCTGCAGGAGTGAGGTTCCTGCTGTGCTGCTCAGCCCGTCCTCATTATCCTTGCTGCCGTGAAATCCAGCCAGATAGCAGCCCCGCTGTATGGAGCAAGCGATCTGCTGGCATCTGAGGCATCTTGTCCTTAGGAGGTCACACAATTAGCTGCTGAACATGATGAGATCCCACAGTTGGGGTGGCCTTTGGGCTACTAAAAACAAGCAGAGCTCAGGAGCGAAACCACAGTCCTCCCTTCCAGCAGCCCGTGGGTAGTCCTGGCAATGATGACTACAGCCTGGGCCACCTTGTATGACTTTGAGCCCTGCCCTTCTTGGGTGGTAACGCCGGGCAGAAATACCCAGGGCTCTTCCTGAAAGCTATTGTTAACAGTCCTTTGCAGAAGGAATTTAGCACTTCCTCTCCAACACGCGTGAGCCCTGGCAGTGTTACGGCAGCTGCTGCTCCTCGGGAGTACCAGCTCCACGGCGTTCCCACCACCTCTGCAGCATGCAGGGCAGGTTTTTCCACCGGGAGTCCTCCTGCCTTCCCCTGGATTTGTGGGAGCCGTGTTATACCCCTCAGACGCTGCTGAGAGCATTGCAAATGCACACGCACAATAGCCCAGTGCCAACAGGATCCATGCCACAACGAAAAAACGGCTTGGGCAGCTTCTCCAGGTAAATCCAATAGGTATAATCTCAAACAATGGATAATTTGGGCAATTCTGATAATACACCAGTAGATATTTAATATCAGCACCGCCAAGATAAATTTACTCCCCTGGCACTTCTCTACTGGCTTGTACCAGCGACTCTCCCTCTCCCTGCACTGCACTGCCCAGGAGCGAAGCCCCCAGCCCCCTGGCTGTCCTCCCGGGGTCCCCGGGCTCAGGGGCTGCCCGCAGCTCCTTCCAGATTTTAAATGCCGCTGACACCTAGTGCTGGCTCTCTCAATTACAGCCTGAGCTGCAAGGGCAGCCCTAACGCTGATGGATGAAGGGCTGGGGGTTTCATGGTGTGCATGATTTCATGATGCTCGCTCTTCTGGATCCAGCTTCATCTGCATCCTGCTTCGTGAAGGTGAAGAGGTGCCTGCACCGTGTTGTTCCAGCACAGGAGAGTGCCACGGGGTCTGTCGATATCAGCAATAGGGCTGTGCAGCAGGAGCAAATCTCTAAGGGGACTAGGATGGTGCTGAGGGCCAAGCATCCCCACTGTGCACAGGGTGGGAGGGAAGCGGAACATCTTCCATCTTTTAAGAGAATGACCATTGCTCTCGCTGGTTCTGGTACATCTCTGTTCATCTTCCCGACCAACATCCTGGAAAGAGTTCAAACCCTCCTGCTGCTAGCGCGTGGTCCTGGCACGCAGGCTGAGACCCCGGCTGAGCAGGTCCTGATGCCCCAGGAGGGTCTGTGACAGCCTGCTCATCCTCCACCACCTACATGCTCACCCAGGGATGAGATCATGCTCATATTGCTCAGGGGAAAAATCCCCCCTGGACCAGCTCCACCAGTCACATCTGGCTTCCCCCACGTTCACCCGACATTGCTCAGGCAAAGCCTTTCACTAACTAGTGCACAGTGACACCTGTACAACGGGTCATCTTCAAGGGCTTTCCCAGCTCTATCACCTTCCCAGCCCAACCTACATGACTTCTAAAAACCCTGTGACGACCTTTCTACAATGTACAGACCTTCCCACTCTTCCTTATTCCATGCATTAGATGCTTTTATATTGTATTTCTTGATGTACTATTCAAATCCCCAGCCAACAGCAACCATTTACATTTTAAAACATGTTCTCTTGAGAGAGCTCCAGAGCAGTCCAACCAAAATGCACTGGTTCCTAGCGATTGCACTAAAATTGTATTCTGCTCCATGGCCTTTTCCAATATTAATTTAATTTTTGCAGCTGCCATTTCTGGAGTCCTTCTTCCATGGAGAAACTTTCTTTTTGTGAACTATCCCTGCGGTCCTACAGCTGTTTTTGGATGGTGGATGAGGAGAGGAACTAGCAAGCTGCAAAAAACCACAAATATAAAAGGACAGCCAGGAAAAAATCAGAAGAAAAAGGAAAAGGAAAAGAAAAAAAGAAAAAGAAAAA
Source organism: Fregata magnificens (assembly GCA_013389945.1). Classification (NCBI taxonomy): domain Eukaryota; kingdom Metazoa; phylum Chordata; class Aves; order Suliformes; family Fregatidae; genus Fregata; species Fregata magnificens. Next base: position 156,520 of record WAAD01012697.1, read on the forward strand.
GAAAAAGAAAAAGAAAAAGAAAAAGAAAAAGAAAAAGAAAAAGAAAAAGAAAAAGAAAAAGAAAAAGAAAAAGAAAAAGAAAAGAAGAAAAGAAAAAGAAAGAGAAAAAGAAAGAGAAAAAGAAAAAGAAAAAGAAAAAGAAAAAGAAAAAGAAAAAGAAGAGAAAAAGAAAAAGAAAAAGAAAAAGAAAAAGAAAAAGAAAAAGGAAAGAAGAAGAAGAAGGAAAAGGAAAAGAAAAAAGAAAAAAAAAAAGAAAACTAGAAAGAAAAATGCCAGGGCAGTATCTACACCCTTTACTGGATTTGGCCCTTACTCCAGATCTGCTGATGCTAAGTTCCCTACCCTCACTGCAAACTGTCTCCTTTTCTCCCAGAGGTGCTCTGGCAGCAGCGCTTCCAGGGTGGCTGGAGGAAGGATAAGAAGAGTGCTGGTGCCTTCCTGTCCTTGAACACGTAAAACGTGAGACTGCAGCAGGCTCTGAAATTGCTGAGCAATACTTAGGATTTAATATTCTCCAGGAAAAGTGAAATAGTCACTATCAGCATGATTGTGTTGAGTGAAAATCCAGTGGAAGAGGCAAGGTGCTGTCAGGGGAGCCAGAGAGCATCCGGTGTAAGAACACGGAAACATCAGGGAATGAAGTTCTCTATAACTCTATAACCTCTATAACTACTCAAGCACAGCTACTAACATCATGCTCACCCCACCAAGCCGCTTACGGAGGGTCTTCACCATGCACTGTGTCCATCAGGCAACAGAGGAATACGTCTTGCATACAGCCTTAGCAAATTTGGTCATAAATTATATTTTGCTGACAGGTCAGAATCTTCTTGTTTTCTTCTTGTTTTCTTCTTCTGCTGTTTTCGGTGCACAGCACGCCGCCCCACAAGCCGCCCACCTGAGGTCAGGAGACATTCAACACATCTTCAAAATGACCGACTTAAAAAGCAACCCAGGGAATGAGAAGAGAGCTGATCTGATGGGGATGTTTCATAGCTCTCATGGGTTATGAAAAGTCCCTTCCCTAACTATTATCTCAACCGGTCTTTATAGCATGAAAGTGTATTAACTTTGTTAATATGTATTAGTTCACATTATACACTGTAATGTAATGAGGTAGTGGAATTTTACTGGAGACTTTGGTGTTGTTCCTGCTTAGGCAAAACTAGAGGACAGCCCAGCCCTGGAAAGAAGGACTTTGCTTTTTGGAAGCGTAGAGCTAAAGGATACCCCAGGACAAGCAAGATAACGCCAGCATCCCAGCCCCTCTGACACATCTCTGAAACCCTCCCAGCATCGTCTGGCATCATAGATCAGTAACTCCAGCACGACTGGCTCCAGGGACATCTGGATCAATAGACAAGCAGCAAGAATGCTGCAAAACTGGAGTTGCTTTGCAAAGTTTTACTATGATTAATATATGGGGGGGGGGTGTGTGTGTTAGTGATTAGTCAAATCGTGTTGTACCTGAATGCTTGAAGGGTATAAGAACCCTGTGTAAAACCATGTTTGGGGTGCTCCAATTTGGCTGGGACACCTCATGTCCCAGCATGAATAAATATTTGCTCTTGTAGTTTGTGTCCCAGCCTCTCTCCTTGGTCAGCGTGGGCCAGTTGTGAATTTTTCTAACACCCTTTGGGTGGGGTTTGCTCTCCTGGGATGGCAAATGCCGATGTCCTTCTGCTCCCTCTGCCCCCGACAGACCTCCCCCCGCAGCAGCTGTAGCCGGCTGTACAAAATGATTAGATTTACACCAAGGTACAAGTTCCCCATCAGTGATAGGGATGAGATTTTGCTGCAAAGCAAGGAAAATACCTGGGTGCAGCAGCTAAAGAAGTGATGTTATTGGCACTGATGAAGCAGAGGAAGAAGTCATAGATAACACGTCCACCCGCCCAAGGTCGAGGCAGACATCCACGCCAGCAAAACGCAGTGTCTGGCCTCGCTAAATGATGTGTCTGAGCCAGAACAGCAAGCACAGCAGCAAGACTTCCCCGAGGAGCGGGCAATGAGAGAAAAAGTAATGAGTTTTTGTTCTTTTTCTACAGGCGGCTGTAGCTGTCAGGGCTCGAGCACACCAGGAGGTTACCTGGTGTCACAGGTCGGCTGTGTGAAAGCAGCATCCTGAGCACGGGAAATCATTTTGCTGAGGCTGCAATGACAAGGAGCCAAAAAGATCCATCACATCACCCCCAATTTGCCTAAATTTGCTTGTGCTTGTCCTTGGCGCAAGCCTGATGTTTACCAAGGAGCACAAAGGAGAGGATGAGACATCAGGAGGTATCTTACGGATTTATAATTTCTTTGCAGCTCTGCCCTCCAGTTCCAGCTCTGGGCTGGTTTGGTCACCAGTTCCCTCCCTCTGATTTTTTATTTTTAGTGAGTATTAGCACAAGCGACTTCTATCAGCTAAAAAAACATGCTTCCCAGACCCTCGTTCCTACATCTACACCCTTCGGTGTAGCCTGGTAACAGGTCAGAGGAAAGATACGGCCTGCTGGAAGGAAAGTCCAGCAAAATGATGGCCATTTCCAGCTGGCTCCGTTTTGCTTTGAGCACAGCTACACGGGACAGGGTGCAATGTCGGGCTGGGAACCGGGGCGAGAAGCATGATGGATGCGGGAGCTGCCAAAATGGGAAGGGGGGAACTGGCAGTCACTAAAGCAAGTTCTGCCATCAAGAAGCTACTTGTGAAAAAAATACACGTTTGCTGTCTTATTTTTTTGCTGATGATCTTAATTTTACTGAACGTGTAAGATTTGCTTTAGCAAAACAAATATCACTCTTGGGTTTTTGCCATACCATGAATTTTTAATGCTTTATTAGATCGCTGGAGGGTTTCAGCCCCGTCTGCGACTGCGTAATAGAGTGAAACTCCGCTCCGTTACCTGCTCACGCACCGCAGGGGCCATCTGTCCTTAGGATTTAACAGCTGGGAAACCAAGCCCAGCTGCCAGCTAATTCCACACAAACCAGGTACCCCTTGCAAAACCTCCCTTTGAAAGTTGTCTGCATCTTCATGCACAAAGATATTTATTTTTAAAGAAGGGTTTGGGGACATTTTGGGATCAGACAGCGCTTTCGCTACCTAAGAAACAACCGGTGCCGAGTGCCAAAAATAGCGATCGCAGAGGAAAAAGGTGTGCGAAGGCTTTGGTAGCGTGCGGTCCAAGGGGGAAGTTGTGGAGGTGGCAGCCAGCAAAGCGCCGTGGCTGGGGAGGTGCAAGGGGGGGGGTTACACCCGCGCTGGAAAAAATGTACCGGAAAAAAACGTATTGGAAAAAAAAATTGTATTTAAAAAAATGTATCGAAAAATGCATTGAAAAAACAATGTATTGGACAAAAACCCGAGCGCTGTGGGCGAGCAGGGCCCGGCGCTCCCGGGGCCGCAGCCCCAGCCCGGCCCGGCCCCCCGCC
>WAAD01012698.1:437-33601 GCA_013389945.1 Fregata magnificens
AGTAGGTTTTTGGCTCTCTGGAGCACTGCTAATGAGATCTGTATCTGTCACAGATTATTGCTTGAATAGTTATAAAATTCCAACCATTTCCTGAATTCCATACAGATATACAACTGCTGTGGAAATTTTTTCTAACATATTGAGGGGGAAGGTGCGAATATATCTTTCTAAAGTATATTTAGAAATAGCCACAACTTCGTTAAAAAGCAAATAAACTTTACACACATAGAACGTAAATAAACACAAGTTTCAAGGATAACACAAGCAAAGAAAGGTAACAGAGCATGATGGTAACAGACTATGGTGAATGTGGACACAAGGTAATGGATTTCTAAAATCTAAGAAAATTGGAAGAAGGTGATAACTTTAGAAGATCAAAGGCTATTCTTAAAATTGTGAGAAGACACTGAAGAAAGCCTTCCTAGCATAATATTCATCATATTCACTCATAATATTCATCTTCCACTATGGGGCAGGTATTTCAATGTAGATATAGCTATGTGACCTTTTTTTTTTTTTTTGCACTTTTTTCTATCATCTGCAGCTGGTTTAATGATTAGACAGATCATTTGTCATAGCATACTCATTAAAAGGAAAAATCCCTGATTTTTAATATGTGGTACAATACTACATACTATAATTAACTGTATTATACAATGAGCTGATACACTTGATTCTGCATTGTCGAAGACTATACCTGTGTTTGTATATCATTCATTTCAGGATATGTTTCATAACTTTCATAAGTATCGAGACCAATATGTTCTAAATACTCTGAAGAAAAGTCCGGTGTAACTGGTTGGCATTTAGATGTGTATTTAAGAGAGTTCTGCAACATAGCAGAACAAACATTCTCAAGCAAAGAAAATGCTTAACATTTACAATCAATTGAATCTAATTAACCGAAGCATTCTGAAACCAAATAAACATTTATATAGCAAGGGAAACCACACTTCTGCTTCATCTGAAAATACTCCTTATTTGGTTGTTGGTTTGAAACACAATTTTCAGAAATTGAGATCAGCAATAGCGTCAGCTGCTGAAACTGTAACATTAAGTAGACTATAGCTGACCTCTTTCAGCCGTAGCTCAATCCTTAAAAAAAACCCCAAACCAACCACTCATGCATTCAGCTGCTAGTACAGGAACTAAAACTATTCTCAAGGAAAGCTACAAAAACATCGTCTGCCAGCATTAAACAACTTATTGTACTTGAATTTTTCAAATAATATTATATATGTTACTTATTTAGGCACACAGATTTAAAGAATCTGCTACCTGCAGGTTTATGTACAGCAGGTGAAAATACACAAAATCATAACAAGAAATGAAAGATAAGCAACTAAATGTACCTCAGTGTTAGGAATTTGGTAAGGTATGTGCATAATTGACAATGAGGAGAAACTAAACTAAAGTTCCCTTGGTACTGCCAACAAATTTTGTTAACAGTCTTCACTCAGGAAAATATCAGCATTTCCATAAGTAATCTTCATGAAAGTTTTCTGAATGTAACAACAGTAACTCATATCAACAAGAGAAGGTAAGTGGAAGAATGGTGTTAAACCAGGGGGAGCAGGAGGACTAAGAAGCTGTTGCTGAAATATTTTTTCCCCCCAAATCATAAATCAACTGTTCATCTTTCAAAAAACACCACAATCTGAATTTTCTGTGAAAAAGGGAAAACATGCAATTCTTAGTGTGACTGTGTGGGAAAGAGTTTTACATATATATGTTATTTAGTGAAAAGCCTCTTCAAGGATCACATTGCACTAGCTTTTGTTCCTGCTCTGAACAGGTACCATACCTGCTACAACTACTGCTGCTCACACTGTTGTATGTGCAAAGTTCTAACAAAAATGAGAGGTTGCATGGGGGTGATTCAGGAGCACAACAATAACAGAATGATAAACCATTCAGGCAACTGAGGTAAGCCCACCATCTTAGCGGAGGCGAATATCAAACTTGAAAATTCACTGTAGAAACCTCTACTGTAAAGCAAAATGAAGGATTACTTCCTTTAAAAAGAGAACAAAACACAGACCCCAGGATATTTCAAATGACAGATGCTGAGCTCTTGTGCACCATGTCTTGAACACTCTGCATAATTCTCACCCCTAACAGGAGACACAAGAATTTGAGAGATATGGGAAAGGCTAAGAAGAATAACTAAGTGCTCCATTTTTTCTTTTTCTAATCATTAAATGTACCTACATCTAAGGTCTCTAAAGTACTGACCTACTTTGCCTTGTCATTTTAAAAAAGTGACATAAATATACGTTAATTACTTTAAGGTATTATATAAAGTACCAGGAATTTTCACCCTAGCTAGAAACTAACATTCTTTAGCCATTTTAGATTTTCTTGCATGCTGCTTCTATAAAGTGTTTTCAACATTAGAGATGATCTCTGAAGTGACATACCTCAAAATAATAATAATAAAAAAATTTTTTAAAGATTTCTTAATACATCTTTATGATGATCAAAACTAATTTCTTTATATCTGTTCTGAATGCAAACTGAAACAAAAAATACCTGGTGTCCAGCCATTATTTGCTTCAGCACATTTTCATAACATACTTCATCCATATGATTCAGCTGCTGCACCTTAAAAACAAACATCATACCTCATATTAAAAGCATTTCTATCTTTATATATTTTCTACTACATATCAAGCAATTTACAGTGATCCATGGGGAAAAAAAAGTGATTATGCAATTAAATTTATAAAATACTGATTCCCATTCCTAAAATATCTTTTTGGTATTCTTAAATTCACAAATAGAACATGAAAATAAGTAGATAAAAGACAAGTAAGGGCAGTGGATAAAAAATTTATTATGTGGCTTTGTTGTTTTTTTTAATGACGGAAGAGATGTCAGCCAGCTCTATTCTTTAATTTATCTGTTCCATATCAAGGAATCTTACTTCTACAGGATATTGATGACGTATCCATTTAATACATCGTCTTACCTAACATTAATTCTTCCCATTTGGTACTATAAAAAGTAGTTTTTACATTGCAGATATACATATCCAGGAAATTACCGATTGTCAGCTTTTTTGCCATAGAAACCAGAAATTTCTTGATAGTTGGGTCATGCACAGGGAACAGTGGGGAGTACCATGTACAGAGCTTCCAATTATGGATAAATAAAGTATTTCAGGAAGGTTCCAAAACAAAAACTTCAGTTAAAATAAAAAGTATTCTTCAAGCCACTCTAAAGATTTTTTTTTCCCGTTTCTTTAATATATCACAATAAAAGTAGCATATATCCACTCGAACGCACCTCAGTATTAAGGTTGTGAAAAATCAAAAGAAATAAATGAAGTTCAAAATCAGAACAATCACTCCATTGTTCATTTGTGCGTTCATGGATGGAAAGAAGATAGTTGTTTGATAACAAAATTTTTTTGACACAAAGAAATGTTTTATAAGAGCAAAGCACGTAAGAATTCAAAAATGGAAATTAAGTACTTGGAGTTATCTAGAATAGCTGAAAGTTGAAAACCACAGCTTTAAAACAGCTTTAGGGGGAAGAAGAGAACAATCATATTTGGCATAGTACAAGCATAGTAATAAAAAAATGAGACAATATGGACGTGTGCAAGAGACAAGTAGCCAGCCTAATTATTCTGAAAATGAGAGGTTAGCATTTTAATTAATTATTTTTTCAAATAATAACAAGTGAAAATCATTAGATTTTCATTAGAGAAACGTATATAGGCAGTGCATAAATACAAATGTGGACATATATATACATACAAATGCAACTTTATGTATTCTTTGCATTTATATGTAAAGAGGAAAACATAAACATGCATAAAGAAAAATAACTGGCATTAAAGAAAAAGATCTGACATTAACAGACCTCCAACTGAAGAAGCCAAACTTTAGTCTTGCTAATATATGCCCTAAGAGTTTCAATGTACAGAGTTTTAAGAGCTTTCCTGGCTAACTTCTATGCGTAATAAATATACCATGCTGTCCTTGCCTTTGAAAGCTTGCCTACAGTTTGCATGTGATTCGGCAAATCACTAATCAGTTCCAAATTTTTGGGGAGTTTTTTTGGATGAAGGATATCAGAAAGCTGTGGCAAAGCATCTACCTAAATAAACTAACAGCTTTCTATCTCCTTGCAACTCACCAGTGTGGATATAGATGTAGTATTTACTGCACTTGCTTATGTTCTGCAAGAACTGCTTTTGATTCTGGGGGTTCTTACATTGCTTTCCTCCTCTCATATAGAGCAGAGGATGTTGATATTGGCAATAATTTGGCAGCTTTAGTATTAGCATTATCCTGAATAGAATCCTTTCTCAAAGGGGCTTAATACTTTCACCTTTCGTTTGCTGTAAAGTGTATTATCTTGATTGCAAAAAGTATTTTACGCTCTGAAATCTGTAATGGCATTCTTCTGAAAAGCAAAAAGACAAACTCCTGGCTGCGGTATTACCAAAACAGTTGTCCTTGTCTGCCAGGTACTTATATTTCAGAATAACTACTATCTCCTAATATTTCCTCATGTCCTCATGGTTTGTTTTAGAAAACTTACTTTTTTTAAAATAATTTTAAACTTTATAGGATAATTTGAATATTTCTTTGATTTTTAAATCACAAATGCATTCTAAAGTGAGTATGAAGAAATTGAGTCTTTCCTTTTTTCTTACCATACAGTGGATATAAACCACATATTCAAATCAAGTATCAGGAAAAGATTAGAGAAAAGCAACAGCAAATAACAGTGAAGGTATCTGAAACAATTAATGAAGGTTAAAATATGCAAATCATGGTAAGCACCATATGGTAAACTATTCTTGTGTGTATAGACCTGAAATGGCTCCCTACAGTTGTAGAATAAGTTTCTTTCCTGCACTGCAGATGGAATGAACTACTTAAATAACCCAGTAAGAAAGGCAACGTCCATTTTTACAAAAAAGAAAAAAAATGCTATTATCAATTAAGCTATGAAATTAAATTTTGATTGAAAATGTCTTGGTTTCTATTAAATTAAATCACAGCAGAATAAGATTTTCTAAAAGTTGAGCTATATAAGCTTTAATTATCAGCTAGTGAGATGCACAGGAAATCTTATGGAAAAGTGTTTGTATTAATTCCTGTATTAAAAAAAGAATTATTATTTACGTGTCAAGTGGCACTGCACTTATGATTTTTAATAAGAATATTACACCTGACCACAGCCTTAATGCTTCCCAAAATGAGCAAGACCACAAAGAGTAAAGCAGCTTATTTAGGAACTAAATTTAGGAACTACTTTAATGTTCCTACTCAGATGTGCACTTAGGATATTTAATGGCTTAGCATGCTAAGGTTTTCATCAATAACTTCTATCCAACTAGCATTAATGCACGTCATATTAATATATATATCTTCAGTTTTCATAAAAGAATATTTTTCTTACAACATTCCTCATGTATCCTTACACCCAAACAAGAAGCACCACTGTTTCTAGCAAAATGGAAAACTGCAAAGAGAAAGGCAGAATAATCAGCTGCTACAGTGACTCTGCAGTTGAGGGTGATGATTTCTCCTTGATCAAGCAAAACTTACTAGCGAAGCAGAGGCAATGCAAAGTTAAGATACCATTGTACCCCACTGCAACAAGGCCTATTTACAAGTATTGTAAACTGAGGAAATATGATTCTTAAAGCACCTTTCAATTACGTCTATCTTTATACAGAAGAAAATATGCTTCAAGAAACACCTGTAGCATAATAAACCAGTACCCCCTACACATACATACATGAAGCATGATCAAAACAAACAGCAACCCTTTTTTTGGCATTCATGATTCTTTACCTTATTGGTTGTCTTAACTCCTATAAAGGTTTGCCCCAGCGGTACAGGTCGGAAACGGCCATCAAAGTAGAACAGTCCAATGCAGGGATTGACATGTAGAAATGTAGCAACATCAAGATAATTGGGTAATGTAGCTGAAAGGCCCAAAATCCTAATCATACTTTGTGTAGATTCAACCTATTAAAAAACAAAAAACCCGTAAATGATCCAAGTGTTATAAGCCAAGAAATCAAGCACAGAGTTTTAAAACATCCCTTATAAAACAGTAATGTGAAAGAAGCATTTAATACTTTCTACAAAAGGTGAACAATAGATGTGAGTTAGTGATTACCCTGTATTGAAGAAACCAGAGCACTCTGCAATTCCATCAAATCTTGCTTATTCATCTTTCTATTCTATTGTACCTTTTGCCCTCCAAAAGGTTAGCAGTCATTAACTGACATGGAGGAACAATAGCAGTAAAACTGGCTTTCTTAAGAAGGGATAGTCCAATTTATAGGTAAAACTAGAACAGCTAATTTGGTATCATTTCTTCCTTAGTCCGAATCACACCGCAATTCTGAAAAGAAAGAAGAATGTAATTCGTATCATTCCTCAGTCTTGGCTTTTGCTTAGACCTTTCCACAACTCTCTTAGGCAATCTATTCTAGTTCATTACTATCTGCATTTCTCCAGTATGTAGCAGTACTTCTGCAGAGTTGAAGATATTTAAATACCAAGAAGTCGTTCTGTAACAGACANTTTTTTTAAATGCCCCAATTGTTTGCATTACATGCCTTCCCATTTGATAAGGGACAGAAATGGTGCTTTACAATGAAATACTCTGTTCCATATAAAAGCCTGCATATTATATGTATTTCCAGGTAATTTTGAAAAAGAATGAAACCAGCCAAAAGACTTGAATGAGGAAAGTATGCAAGAATTTTCCTATTTCCTTCTAGAATATTAAGAGCCATGTAGGCTGGCTCACAACTTTCTTACTAGCATAATTATTTAGAAGCAAAGTTCACAGTAATTTTTCATCAAAAGACCTTTTATACACTATAACTGAAGCCATATACAAGGTTCTCAACTTGTCTCAAATGCATGAATGTCTCATGGTGAATAAGGCTGGTAACTTCTACCTGGCTAAGTCCTGTTCAAAACAATATGAGGTTTTACTCAGAATACAGGTGTTTGAGTTAAAGTGAAAGGAAGCACCACGTAATTAAAAGTTTTCCAAAAAGATGATTAAAATATATATGAAGAGCATTCTCAAGAAGATAAAATATACCATACTGTAACACAGACCTGGCGAATAACAAGCACACCAAAATAATAAACCAAATCCCAAAAGAAACCACCCCCCCACAACTTCACAGACATCAAGCAGACAAAATAAACCACTACGTGGCCTGGTAATGGACATGTCCCATGGCAAAAATTTAGATGCTTAAACTGTGGACGCAACCAACTAAATGACACAGAAAACCTGCCAATTGACCCTTTTGCACTTATACAAAAAGCAGCTTTGCAAAGGAAAGCTCACGTACAACAAAATCTTATGTGTAAACGCAAATTTTGAGATGACTGGGACAAATGAGAAACTTCATTTTCAAAAGTCTTCCATCTGCAGGGAACAAAAGCAGCATTCACCTTTAAGAGTACAAAGAAGCATTACCATTTCTTACACATCTTTTCATAGCTGGATTATGTGATGACTTAAGGGCTATAGTCAACCTCAACCACACAGTTTTGAGGTGTTGAGGGTTTTTTTTTTAGGGGAGGAGTGGGTGGTTTTCTTGTTTGTTTGTTTGGTTTTTGTTTTGTTTTGGCTCTGTCCCCTGGAGCACCACCTCCTTCTGCACCACTGACCTTGGTGTCTGCAGGGCTGTTTCTCACACTTCTTTCCTCACTCCTATCTCTCTCTCAGCTGCTGCACAGTGTTTTTGCCCTTTCTTAAATATACTTTCCCAGAGGCGCCACCACCTCGGCTGCTGGGCTCAGCTGTGCCCTGCGGTGGGTCCGTTGGAGCTGGCTGTGTCCAGCACGGGGCAGCACTGGCCTCTCCTCACAGAGGCCACCCTGCAGCCTCCCACTGCCTGCGCCTGGGTGCCTGCACCCGGTACAAAAGTTTAATTTACTTAATGTTTATACACCTTTTTTTTTTTTTAAACTTGAATCTGTAATAACAGTAACCACTTGCTGGTATATTTATCCTGTACTTTGTTCACAATCACCTGATAATAAATACAACAATCTGAAAGTGTAACTGAGTTCCAATCTGGAAAACTTCATTTGAATTTGCTAAATTCAATAACAATTTTTTTCAAATCTCCTAAGAGCCTGAAAGCACTAGTTTGAAAATGTGCTCAGTTCCATCTGAGGGTAGGAAAGCATTTCAAGTATTTAAACAATTAACAAGAACTCTGCTTAATAACCATGGAAGTATGAATTTTTACAGCAATTAACTGTAAGTTGTTTGTGCAGAGTTTTCTTTCAAAATATAAACAATGCCTGGAGAACAGTTACAGTCTACTGAGACTTGCCACTTTCAAAACCTTTGTAAAAAGAAGCCATTTAACTTCACGGATCTGGCAGTTGGCCCTGAAGTTAAGGAGCTGATTGAAAACCCTGAACTACAACTCCACATGAAAACCGCAGCAGAGAATTAACACAAGCAAGTAATTAAAATTACTAATATGCATAGCACGTCTTTATAATTTTGTGTATTTTGTATTATACTTCACATATATTTGTGCATACGCATATAGTGCCTACATAATTTTCTCAATTTATAAATTTACAAATTTACAAAATACTTGGACAACTAGTTTTCTATTTATATCAAGCCACAAAAATCAAGTCAGAGTGCTATAAGAAATCAGGCAATAATGTCTTTTGCTCTATAGTAACATTTTATTAGTCTTCATAATTAAATAAAGACCATTAAGACTCTAAATCATTCCATCAACATCTTTAACTTATTTCAAGGCCATCCAAACAACAAAAAAAAATCTTTATTTTTTATCATCTACTTTTATATCCACTTAGCAACACAAAATATATTAAAAAAACCCCAAAAGAAGCAAAAACAGGTACATTTACCCTAAAAGACAAAATGTATCACAACAGTTCTCCCAACTATTTTATGCTCACATCAAATTCAAACTCTAAACTAAACCCCTATGTGTCTGCACATCATCATATACATATACAGAATGAGTTTTGTTTATTCTTTTAATTATACACAGCAATATACAAATAGCAGTGACTAAAACTGTGCTAAACTTAAGTCAGAAAAAACAAAAGTACCATAACCATGCAACCATAACACATGATTTATTTTTGCATTTTCTCTGTGATTATAATTCAGTTTCAATTATTTATCTATTATTCATCTATCCAAGCACTATAGACACTTTCTTTTTCATAATGTTTTCTAGAATTCTAACATGTTTTTAGAACAGAGTTCTTTGCATACATTTTTCAGCTACTTTTCTGACTTTCCCTTTAAGAGCAAGCAATAATATGTTTTGCTTTCAGATGCTTCTAAAGAAAAGTAAGTCTTGAAAGTGTGCAGATGCCCTTTGTAAATACAGTCCTTTCAAACACTAGTATTTTTCATGTGCTGGATCACTTATTATTCGGTCCTAGAAGTCCCAATTAGAGATTGTGCCTTCTTATACAAGACACTATGAACACATAGTCTCTTCCTGAAATTACAGTAAAAATTACTGAAAAGACATTTTGGATTACAAAGTTTTCTGTTTACATTCCCTATCACTGGCTGGTGGTATGCAGCTAAGCACGTTTTCTTCACTACTGGCACACAATTGCAAACATATTAATCTTCATATGTGTTTAATTATCTCAGTAAAAATATAGACACCATCTGGAACTTACAAGGCTTTCTTTGGAAAACTGAACTGTCACAGTATTTGCACATCATGTTCTTTGAAAGCTTTACTATATTTTATTGATTTGATATTACACTGGAAGTAAGAAATAAAATTGCCATAACTATATTTAAATGACATATCTAATTAGCATATCTAATTCAGAAGCATTCACGATGGCATGTGGAGAATTGACAGCATGTTCACTATACACATTCGTAGAATGCTATTATTACACCATGAAATTCCATGTATACAGAAAAAATAAACAGAAGATAGCTATTCAGCACCAATTTCCACACTCAAGCATCATCTGTGTTTACACTGTAAATGATAAAGGATCAGGTATGGGAAGTGCCTCTCTGGATTGTAAATTGATCACAGCAGGATCATTTTCATCCTAATAGGCTTTAAGATTTGCATATCATCTCATTACATTACAGCCACCACTTGAGAGCATACAGAGTACGCATAGAGATATTCTTTTATCTGACTTCTAAAGTTCTTCCTGAACTTTGTGATCTTGGCAGTCTTCCCATTTCCATGTATTAAAATATCACATTCACAGAATGAATTACAATCAAGCTGCAAAGCATATACCTGATTGTTCAACTCCAGCACAGAATTAAGTGAAGCAGACAAGTTTACACATTCTAATCTTTGAAGAATTGTCCACCGGTTAGAAATTAATCTGATATTCAGATGACCCAGGATCACTTCAACGCACCCTATACAATCACTCTGTATGCCCTTCAGGTGTACACTAAAGACAAGATACACAGAAAATTAGACTCAAGTGTTTCTTCGTTTTTAGTCTAGATGTGCAAAAAGATGAATTCTTAACGTAGCTTTCTGAGTTCCCTGCTCAACAGTGGTAAGAATGAAGTATTGCACAGGGATTCACATTAGTTATTAGTTAGATACTACCCTACCCCGAGAATGCCTCTAAGTCTCAGCCTCTCACAAGATCTATGTTTTTCACATTATCTAAAAAAAAGGAGTAAAAGAAAGGGAAAAAAGAAGGAATACTTAGAATATTTAAAAAAAAAAGAATTAAAGGTGTTTCAAAATTACTAAGAAGGAAGTTTGTTAGAATTTCACCAGTGTTTACTTGTTTATTGATATCTTGTTTACTGTCTAATGAAAGAATTAAGTTGTCAATCAGTCCACATAGGTGGTAATTTCGTAGTTTTAGGAACAAAAATGGAAAAATAGTAAAATTGCAAAAATCAAAAGTACATAGTAAAAATGCAATTACTAATACTGTTTTGAAGATTCTACATAGGACGTTATCTACAACACAAATGCTCTGCAGAGAATACATTTGTTACTAGGCAACCATCTAGTTAAGTAATTTTATAAATGAGTTTTACTCTGCTTCCAATGAACCCTGAAAATACTGTGATCTCAGTCCTCCATTTAGAACATATTTAAAAATCTAGAGGTACTGAAAAAATGTAACCATGCAGGAAGCACTATTAGAAGCCATATTGTTTTCTCTCAGCAAAATATTAAGTATGCAATACTTTGCCTTAAGAAATGACATTTTGAATATACCTATTAAGAGATTTCTATGCCCTGCACAGTGCCATGTCAGTTTTTCTTAAATGACAGAATGCCTTTTCATGCTATGCTTACTGTTTTGTTCCCAAACTAAGAAACAAAAAGAAATATGAACCCTTCTACAAATCAGTTTAACTGCTTTACCATATTATGAAAGAACATAAAACATATGACAATCACTATTACCTTTTAAACTCCATGGATATATCACAAAAATGGAAAAATGTTCACATATCAATAATAAAAAATGACATGCAGAATGACTTCCTGACATTACTTCCATGCAAAGTAATAGAAAAGCTTCTGAAGATCAATTGAAATATCTGATACATAACGTTTTCCAAACAAATGGAGTTTAGGTTTTGTTTTAAAAAAGTATGTTGTTTTAAAAAAGTCATTTTTACACAACTACAAGGTTGCCAGAAAGATAACAAGATAGATCTAGACTCATGTAAGGCTGCACAACATACTGTTTAAAAATAACATCACAGAATAGCAAGAAAACATATATTAAATTTATCACAAGCTGATGAACTGACAGATTTTAAAGAGAATGTATAATTGAAAAACAGCAATTAAAAACGGATGCCTCTAACTGCTTTCTGAGCCTGACTCTATTCAATAATTTTATCCATGATATGCAGTAAATAAAAAGTAACTGGTGACAAGAAGAGCAGGTGATTGGCAGAATTAATATAACTGATGCCTGTGTCAGCCATACAGATAAATCTAGGTTGATGGTCCCATTCAAACTAAATTTCTTTTAATTTAGCTCGTTCTAAAACAGGCCACAGCTGCAAAATGAGACACTATTCTCAGGAAACATTCTTATAGCAACAAGTGAATCCTGTAGCAACTATAAAGAGGTTTCTCTGAGGACGCAATGAACAAGCATCTGAATGTAAGCTCCGAAGATGATGTGTTAGCAAATTAAGTACATGCAATTCTTAGAGGTATAAAAAGGATAGAACTGAGTAATAGGAGGAAAACGCTCTAAAAATACATATCGCAAATATAAGAAAGTTCAGCGAAAAAAGACTCACAACACTTATAGTTGGAAACCAAAAAATTACTGTAGAAGTAATTTCAGTAAGCTTGTTTGGTTTATCCTGTAATAGAAGATGCTGAGAAACTTGATCAACCTATGTAAGGAACATCAAAGGGACAAAAGACTAACAGCAGTCACTCAAGATGAGAAATGAAGAAACAAATGAAACGCCGATGCCATTATTTACTGATGCATTCTAGTCCCAAAAGACACATATATGAACTACAGTGGGCTATCATTAGAGACAAGATACATAGATCTAATCAGCTGTTCTTAGGTCATTAGCTACCAGCCTTGCTTTGTGTTTGTTTTTTGTTTTGTTTTGGGTTTTTGTTTTTTTTTTTTTTTTTTTAACTGCTCAAATTTTCTTAATCAAGAGTGAGATTCCAATCACATAAAATTTCCTAATTTGATAACAATTAGGCATTTGGCTTTGGTGAGAAACCTCTGAACCTGTTTGCTTCTGATTTCTAGTAAGGAGGTAAAAGATGGAAACAAAAGGACAGAAAAAAAGAGGTAGAGGAGATAATAAGGAACTAGAGATATTGAAAATGTATCCAGAGCAAGGAAAACTACACGACAGCTGAGACAGAAAGTTTCTTAAATAAGGTGTCATAAGGAAAGAAAGCTCAGAAAGGAAACATGAGAATTTCCAGGGGAAGAACTCCACCACCTCATTGTCACTGCAGCCAAGGCTGCCTTTGATCTTCACATCCCCATGAGGCCCAACAACTCCCTTGCTGGTATGCGGTACAGCAGAGCACCCCCTCGTTGGCTCCTCCGTCACCTGGAGGAGGAAGTGCTTATCAATGCACTCCAGGAACCTCCTGGATTACTTGTCCTGCTGGGTTGTCCCACCTATTATTTATCTAGCAACTTTGTTGATCTAATACAAAAACATAAAGCAATTGAAACTTAAATTTGAAGAATGAAATTGTGATAAGAACAATATTTGTGTGTCTAAGATGGGAGAGCGTTGGTTCCCCAAAATCTGAGAAATCTTTTATAACGGATTTTCTTTTATTTAATTTGTCATTCACATAGTTGAGAGAAGGTATCAAAACTCACATATCACTCAAGTATAATATTCAGTATACTTTTTGTGAAAAAATACCCGTAAGCAGCAAAGAAGTCATCAAAGTCCCTGAATAATTATGACAAAATAATTCAGTGTCCTTTAAAAGCGGTCTATTTTTTTCTTTCAAGCTAATGAGCTTAGTAGATATTACAGAAGTGCGGAAAGTTTGATTAAAAAGTTTAAGCATTTCAGTTTTACATCTGCATTATGCTCTAGACTAAAACTTTAAACATCAAAGCTATAAATTGGATTCAAAGAAGTTGTTTGATGTTATACCTACAGTATATAACAGAGCTCAAAGCAATTCCACCACCAAAATGTTTAGCAAAGTCAATTTAAATCACTTGCAAAACCATTCTCTAAAATTTGAAAAGTGCAAACATGCACGAATATGCTGTTCATTCTGCTATGAGTAACACTGTCAGCAATTCCAATATATATGCTCCTTCCAGGTTTAAAAAAACCCTGATTCTAAAAAATGCCGTAAGTTAAAATGAACATGTTAAAGTGTTACAGTAAGTGGTGTGACTCAGTGTTCAGCCGGGGGAAAGTACAACAATAATTCAAGTATTTTGAGGTACAAATTAGGATAGACCTGCTAATGCATTAGGATATTCCTGTTTTGAGAATGTATTTGTATAGCTGTATTTGTACAGCATATGAATACAGATCTCAAAACATTCTTTTCTGGCACAGTTGTAGGCCCAAGTAGCTAATTGAACACTAATTCTTAAAAATACCATCCCGTCCCNGGCACTACATTATACATCCTGACCTGCACAGGAAGCATGACATTGTCTCATAAGACAGTCTCATATACAAGCTAGGGAAGTATGATCCAGATGAAACTATAGGTACACACCATTATTAAAGTAGCTATTAGTGATTTATTGAAAAGGCTGAAGTAGTATTCAAAGGAATTTATCACAGTTCTGTACTAGAAGTGATACAAAAAATGACTGTTCCAGGTCAGACCAAAAATCCAACTACTTCAATACACTCTCACAGTGGCCAAAAGGGACAGTACAGAAACTGGGAAAATGTCAATGGTTTTTGCCAGCATAATCCCCTGAATACTACAGCCCCCAGTCTGATCCAGTGACTATTAATCTGCAATGGATTTTTCTTTGAATTACTTGTCTAATCACTTTCTGAATCCCTCTGCTACAAATTAGGAAAAACTAGTCAATGTTTCTTACACAAATCAGGTAATTGATTTCAGCAATTACTGCAGTGGTGTAATTGACAATAAGGGTATTTTAGACTGATGTCAATGGTTTGCTTTGGTTTGGTTTTTTTGTTTTGTTGTTTTGTTTTTTAAGAACTGAACAATTATTCTTACCTCCTGTGTGCATGAATATTGAATGAGTATGATGCTTCTACAGATATCAATGAAAAATACATTCTAGAATTATTTTCAGAAGGCTTGGAGAGGCGCTTAATGTTTCGAACAGAATCATGAAAGTCAGATGGAAATTCTCCAGGAATGGGCTGAATATCCTGGGTTTAGTTCCTGCTCCAGGGACATCTATGAATTTGTATCAAAATGCAGAAAACAGAACTATGAGCAGGGAACAGAACCAAAGAAAGGTAACCAAATATTTTTTCTTTGCAAAATGTCATTAAAACATTATTACGTGTGATATTTTTACCCTTAAGACATCTGTAATAGTATTTTCACTAAACTCCAAGTGTAATAGTTCTGAAATCAGAACATTTATGTTATCTTTTTTAGTGACAAAATAGAAGCTCTAGTAGCTTCATAATTAGTTATCGATATATACTGCAAACTTTATAGAGCTATGCTTGCAGGCTCAGATGCTGCAGTATAACATTTCAGTGTAAGTATTAAAACTAACCCTCTTATTATTTGTTTCTATATTAAAAAGCTAAAACACTTGTACAAAACATCTCCTGTTTCTTTGTCCCTAAGCTCTCTGGGAGGCTTGCAATTCAAAATATTTTTGTCTGGAATTGTTTTCTGCTGCACAATTTTAAATATTTCTACAAGTAGTTTTGCTTTCTGTTTAACTGTGAGGTTTTTTTAGTGTATTTTTACACTGTATATTTTCCCTCTCTTCAACTACCTTCTTGTAAAGATTCATAGTGGTCTCCAATACTGCCTTTCTTATCAACTTAGAATAAATAAGGTCTTCAGAAAGTTAGTGAGATAGTTACTTTCAAGATTTGTGTTTTGTTTTTCTTCCCAACTGTCTCATTAAGGAGGGGTTACAAATGAGTAGCTTCAATTCCACATGAATTAAACTCCTACTTCGTAGGTAAAACAAACCTTGGAATCCTAGAATATTAAAGCACCTTAGAGAGCTATTTTTAAAATGAGTGTTGAAACAAGAGCCTGCTATATTAAAATAAACACACTAAGGGTAGGACTCAGTAGCCAAGACATAACTGCCTCAGATTTTATATTCCTTAAGTTACCTGCACAGGCTTGACAGACACAAAAGGAAAGGATCTATGGGAGATTTGTGTCCAAATGAAGCAGAAAAAGGATGCCGAGCTGAATAACGTAGGACAGATAAAATGTCTCTAGAGATCTATTTTGGACAGTTGAAGCCTACCTTACAAGTCTCACAAAACCTCGCATTAAAAAATGAATGAGTCTTGCAATCTGACACGAAGACAATGACCATCACAGTCACTGCTAAAAGCTAAGATGCTTTACTTTAAAGACATGTAAGGAAAACAAGGTAATCAAATCCATTTAAGAAGGAAAATACAATATCAAACAGGTTCAGCTTTAGTGCCCTTAAGGTAGTCTAAACTTTACAAAGCCGTACTCTCCATTAAAAAAAAAATATTTCCAAGTTAGCTTATTCTAAGAAATTATTACTTATGTTGTTCTTTATACAGGAACTTCACACTTTCTGTACTGGATTACAGTAGACATCCATTTTATTCTGTTCCTAGAGGAGCTGGAATCAGATGATTCAGAGAGCCTTAACAAGGTTAGTGTAGCCTCACCAAGAAAAAAGCATCATAGAATCATTAAGGTTGGAAAACACCTCTAAGATCATCAAGTCCAACCATCAACTAACACCACCATGCCTCCTAAACTAGGCCCTGGAGTGCCACGTCTACACGTTTTTTTTGAACGCCTCCAGGGATGGTGACTCCACCACCTCTCTGGGCAGCCTGTTCCAATGCTTAACCACTCTTTCGGTAAAGAAATTTTTCCTGATATCCAATCTAACCTCCCCTGATGCAACTTGAGGCCATTTCCTCTTGTCCTATCGCTAGTTACTTGGGAGAAGAGTCCAACGCCTGCTTCACTAAAACCTCCTCTCAGGTAGTTGTAGAGAGCGATAAGGTCTCCCCTCAGCCTCCTCTTCTCCAGGCTAAACAATCCCAGTTCCCTCAGCCAATCCACAGAAGACTTGTTTTCTAGACCCTTCAACAGCTTCGTTGCCCTTCTCTGGACACGTTCCAGCACCTCAATGTCTTTCCAGTACTGAGGGGCCCAAAACTGAACACAGTATTCCAGGTGTGGCCTCACCAGTGCCGAGTACAGGGGCACGATCACTTCCCTACTCCTGATGGCCACGCTATTCCTGATGCAAGCCAGGATGCTGTTGGCCTTCTTGGTCACCTGGGCACACTGCCGGCTCATGTTCAGCCGGCTGTCGACCAACACCCCCAGGTCCTTTTCCGCCAGGCAGCTTTCCAGCCACTCTTCCCCAAGCCTGTACCGTTGCATGGGGTTGTTGTGACCAAAGTGCAGGACCCGGCACTTGGCCTTGTTAAACCTCATACAATTGGTCTCAGCCCATCGATCCAGCCTATCCAGATCCCTCTGCAGAGCCTTCCTATGCTCGAGCAGATCAACACTCCCACCCAACCTGGTGTCACCTGCAAACCTACTGAGGGTGCAACTCGATCCCCTCATCCAGATCATTGATAAAGATATTTAACAAGACTGGCTCCAATACTGAGCCCTGGGGAACACTGCTTGTGACCAGCTGCCAACTGGATTTCACTCCATTCACCACCACTCTTTGGGCTCAGCCATCCAGCCAGTTTTTTACCCAGCAAAGTGTATGCCCATCCAAGCCGTGAGCTGCCAGCTTGTCCAAGAGAATGCCGTGGGAGACCGTGTCAAAGGCCTTACTAAAGTCCAGGTAGACAACATCCACAGCCTTGCCCTCATCTACTAGGCGGGTCACCCGGTCATAGAAGGAGATCAGGTTGGTCAGGCAGGACCTGCCTTTCATGAACCTGTGCTGACTGGGCCTGATCCCCTGGTTGTCCTGCACCTGCCTGGTGAGCGCATTCAAGATGAGCCGCTCCATGATCTTCCCCAGCACCGAGGTCAGGCTGACTGGCCTGTAGTTCCCTGGATCCTCCTTTCAGCCCTTCTTGTAGGTGGGCGTCACATTAGCAAGCCTCCAGTCATCTGGGTCCTCCTCTGTTGACCAGGACTGCTGATAAATGATGGAGTGGCTCGGCAAGCTCCTTCGCCAGCTCCCTCAGCATTCTGGGGTGGATCCCATCCAGCCCCATAGACTTGTGAGTATCCAGGTGGCACAGCCAAAAGGCTTTAAACATTTAACATGCTACAAACAGAGCTATAACAATACCAATTGTGTTTATTTTTAATTTGTTACAGATTATTTGTATTGACATACTTTTGTTCTGCATGACAAAAAAAAAAAAAAGAATGGCACTGTCCTCTCCTTACCATTATTTATTTATCCTAATACCATCCTTTTTATCTATCCCTAAATTCCACATTTTGTCTTGTAAATGCACATCTCACCATTGAGACCAAGCTTATTTATTGCCGAACTCTCAGTCCTCCTTTTTTTCTTTAAATCTACAAGATTTAAGAAGAAACTCCACAGATTCATCCTTTTCTCCTTTTGCTAGTTCAAATCTCGATAGTTAGAAAGTACCACTAAAGCATGGGGGAAAAAAAAAAGGACCAGTTATGCTAAGGTAAAACTTACATAGTATTTTTCTAGCAGTGCTGGAAGTTTTACCTAGATTTAAGACACTACTCTTCATTAAAAAAAAAGTTTCTCCTAGGAAAACTGCTAATTAAAAATCAGCATTCCTGGTAAGAAAATACTTCCGATTTTGGTTATGTTAAAACATTAACCTGATTATTATTTGTTTAAAAATGTTTAATTTTGCTGTTACTTGTACAGTAAATAAATTAATATTAAGTAAATAAATTGTAAGTAAAGAAGCAGCTCTGTAATAAATTATGCATCCTAGGAATCTGATAGTTGATATAGTACAGAAGAGAAGGTCAAAGACAATACAGAATAGCTATAAAATAAATTGTAAGCTGCCTAAGCATTTTGATTTCATTGACTTTTACACTGAAATCTATCTATTCTTGACCAAAATAAAATTCTTTTGAAGATTTTTTTGCTCTTACCTGACGTAAAGTACGTGCTACTATACTTTCAAGTACTGGTCCTCTGTCTTCATGCAACAGATGAACTTCATCCAGAATCAAGAGTTTTACCAGCTGAGAGAGGGCTACATCACCAACACTTTTTCTTGTCACTACATCCCATTTCTCTGGAGTAGTCACAAGCATCTAGTAGAGCAGAAAAAAGAAATATTCAGCATTTACAAAGAAAAATCCAGATTCAAATTTATAAAAAACCAGTATTTTAATATACAGCAGAGTAAATGCAATGTAGAACTTAACAAAGCTATGTCAAGTTTTACCTACTTTATATATTTGAGGCAGACATAGTTTGCTGTATTTACGTATGTTGGATGGCCATTATTAGGGTTCAGTATGGAAAACGATATGGAACTATCAACAATAACTTCAAGCTACTGTGCATCATTTGTATACATTTTCCACATTAAAACAATTAAGCAGCTATCCAGAATCAACTCCTTATATAATTGTGTGAGTCATTTCATGTAGGTATCCCACTAAAAATTATCTGTGATAAAATATTTCTAACCTTCACCACAGCACAGTAAACACTTAAGACCCCCCTTATACCTAAGCTTGAGCTGATAGTTCCCAGTTCCCTATGAAATACTTTCTCCCTACAAGTTGTACACTTTGATATCTTGATCCTTGCACTGGCAAAACGGATTAAACAACTTCCACCAGTCCTGGAAAAGCTAACTTCCAAACTTCATTGTTTTCTGTAGATACATCTGTGGTAAGTCTCTATTATGGTGCTGTTTCTTGTATGCTCTTGCAATGGCTTCTCTTTTTACATAAGTCCCTAAGTAACAGAGTATCACAGAGATAAAAGTGAGGTACATTCAGTCTTCCAACTGCCAAACAATTGTGGTATCCTCTGTGACGGTGTGCTCCCCCTGGGCCCACCCCGAACCTGACCCATATCTCCCGTAACCCTGCTCCAGTGATAACCATCAGTGGCAGTGGTAATGGATGTGTCTGCTTGTGATGGCTGCATCATTTCAAAGTGGATTCCGAAGACACATAACAACACAATATTCAAGGGCTATTGTGCAGCATGCCCACCTAACCACAGTGAAGAGGCTGGGACCTGGGGTCAGTATGCAAATATGACTGAGTCAATCATCTTACCCACCCGTAAACAGTGAACAGCCCGAGAGCCCTTGGAGCTCTCCTGCATGGCAGCGGGCTGCACGCCAGGATCCCACCTTGAGTAGGGACGCCTCTCAAGGTTACTCCTCGAGGTTGAGAGATTCCTTGCTGTAACAGATCCTCGGTAAGTGACTGATAGCATGCTAAACTTTGAAATCTTAGCTAAGTGATATAAAGGATTGATTGCGCATATATAACCCTTTAGACATAAACTGTTGACCAAGTCTGGTACTAGAATTGGATCTAGCCACCCCTAGACTCCTCTCTGAGAAGGAGTCTAGAAAGCAAGGGGATCCTTTCTGAACCTCATGCCTCAACGGGAGGGTCTCCCTGACAGTTTTGTCTGACCCTCTCCTCTATGCAGTAAATAACCAAGTGTACCTTGCCATCGACTCTTGTTAAATCACTGTCGCATTTACATTTACTATAGAACCTTGTTAATGAGCTTTAATGAGTAAAAGATGACGGGGATTGTTTGATTATCTTGACTGAAATGAAACTTTTTGAAAATTCAACTACCAGTCATTGAAAGATATTAAGAATCGGCAAAATGGGGAAACTTCTAACAGCTTTGATAAATAGGCATGATAGTAAAAGAAAACACAGCCCAGTGATCATGAACCTGTAAGTGGCTCGTGTTTATAAATAAGCTCATCAATTTGTGACAGGATCTAGAGAACAGGACACCTGTTTTCTAAAATTCTACTGACATTGACCAAATTCCAGTCAACAATCTTCAATTAATTTATCCTATAAGAGGATAGATATAACAAGTGTTAGATAGATGAGCAAACTAGGTTTATGATAGAGTTTTTAAAATAGGAATCCTAAATTGCAAAAACTTCCTGCTTCTATCAGTATAATTTTATTTGACAAAGTATTTTTAACTAAATTGCCAACTTTCTCTCCCCAAACATGTGGGGTAGTTTCTTCTGACAGATTTTGATTCCAAGGTTATTTTAATACAAATTTTAGTATCAAGGCCTTTGACTCTTAAAGCCAATATTACATTCATATTTTTCCTCTCAGTAAGTATTTTTCTGTAATTCTACTTAAAGAAAAAAAGAACTAACAGTAATAAATAAATTTTAACATTTAGTATTTGATGAACCCATGTTTCACATCACAAATAAGAATTGAGTCTACAATCAGACAGGAAAACATATATCTGATCCCTATCAGTTCTTTCATAATAAACATGTTTTATGATTGGGCTTTCTCTTAACTTTAGAGGTTCAGAAGTAAAACACTAAGATGACACACAGTTCAACTTTATAGATGATAATGCTTCTACAGCAAATATAATACTAGTAAGTCCCTACAAAAGCTTACACAGACAATTGTTTTCATCTAGGCAGCATTTGCTATATTCTAAGCAGCCATGGTAGAATACTAAAAAAACCCATAAATTAAAAGAGTGGGCCAGATACTATCAGTATCTGATCTCAAATTTGACCAGATAATGTAAACTCAACAGAACATGTGGTGCATGTCATTTTCTTCTCAAACAAAATATAATCTGTGAGAAAACAATGTACAAGTAAGAAAAATGAAGATTGCTGCACTAGATCCCAGACTGACAAAAAAGAAAGCTTCAAGACAGGTTAGGTGGCCTCCAAATGTGGTGCTGTAAGGTATACAAATGGTACACCTTAATGTTAGCACCAAAACCAGTTTCTTATCACAGAAATTATACAATGGAAGCGGTAAAAATACCACGTAATTATGAATAATTATGAATATGAATAATGCTTCAAGGCCCTGGCTAAGAAAAGCAGACACAGAGAGCTAGCAGAGACTTATAAAAACTTTAAGAAAATTGCTAGTCCAAATTTGAGCATTTCTCCCCATCTGAACATCCAATTACCTCAAGTACCATCAGCACAGTATTAACAGCTTTTAGAAAGCAATCCATTTGCTGTCTCAACATTTTTGAAATGCAGCTTGACAGACTTCATAGTTAGAGAATCAAAAAGTGGTTAAGGTTGAAAGGTAATCTTGCCCAATTCCCCTGTTCCAAGCAGGGTCACCTAGAGCTAGTTGCCCAGGAACATGTCAAGCCAGATTTTGAGTATCTCCAAGGATGAAGACTCCACAACCTCCCTGGGCAACCTGTGGCAGTGCTCAGTCACCCTCACAGTAAAAAAGTGTTTCCTGATGTTCAGGCATGACCTTCTGTGTTTCGGTTTGTGCCCATTTGCCTCTGGTCCTGTCACTGGGCACCACTGAAAAGAGCCTGTCTCCGTCTTCTTCACACCCTCCCTTCAGGTATTTATAAGATCCCCCCTGAGCCTTCTATTCTCCAGGCTGAACAGCCCCAGCTCTCTCAGCCTTTCCCCATATGAGAGATGTTCCAGTTCCTTCAACATCTTCATGGCCCTTCAATGGACTCTCTCCAGCATGTCCATGTCTCTCTTCTCCTGGGGAGCCCAGAACTGAACACAGTATTCCAGCTGTGGCCGGCGCAGTGCTGAGTAGAGGGGAAGGATTACCTCCCATGACCTGCTGGCAACACTTTGTCTAATGCAGTAAGGGCACACTGCTAGCTCATGTTCGACTTGGTGTCTACCAGGACACCCAGGTCTTTTTCTGCCAAGCTGCTTTCCAGCTGGTCAGCCCCCAGATTATATTGGTGCATGGGGTTATTCCTCCCCAGGGGCAGGACTTCAGGACTTTGCACTTCTCCTTGTTGAACTTCATGAGGTTCCTGTCAGGTCAATTCTCCAGATTGACGAGGTCCCTCTGGATGGCAGCACAATCCTCTGGTGTATCAGCCACTCCTCCCAGTTTGGTATCATCAGCAAACTTTGTCGAGGGTACACTCTGTCCCATCATCCAGATCATTAATGCAGATGTTGAACAAGACTGGATGCAGTATTGACCCCTGGGGTACACTGCTAGTAACTGGCCTCCAACTGGACTTTGCACCACTGACCACCACCCTGTGGGCCCAGCCATTCAGCCAGTTTTCAATCCACCTCACTGTCTGCTCAGCCAGCCCATACTTCAACAGCTTCTTTATGAGTATCTTATGGGAGACAGTGTTAAAGGCCTTACTGAAGTCCAGGTAGACAATATCCACTGCTCCCCTCATCTACCTGGCCAGTCATTTCATCATAGAAATTTATCAAGCTGGTCAAGCATGACTTCCCCTTGGTGAATCCAAGCTGAATACTCACTATATGATTTTCTTGTCTTTCATGTGCCTGGAAAATGTTTCCAGGATTAGCTGCTCCATCACCTTCCCAGGTGTGGCTGACTGGCCTGGCATTCCCTGGATCCTACACTTCTTGACCTTGTGGAAGACAGGAGTGACGTTTGCTTTCCTCCAGTATTCAGTCACTTCTCCCAGTTACCATGATTGATCAAAGATTATCAAGAGTGACATCACAATGACATCAGTCAGCTCCCTCAGCACTCGTGGATGCGTGTCATCAGAGCCCACGGACATACGTATGCCCAGTTTGCTTAGGAATTTCCTGACGTGATCCTCTTCCACCAAGGGTACACTTTATTTGCTCCAGACTTTCCCCCAGTCACTGGGACCTGGGATTCCTGAAGGCCAGCCTTGCTAGTAAAGACTGAGGCAAAGGAGGCATGCAGTACCTCAGCCTCTTCCATGTCCTGTGTAACCATGTGCCCTGTCTCATTCAGCAATGGGCCCACACTTTCCTTAGCCTCCCTTTTGTTGCCTATCTTGTGGTCTTTGACGTCCCTGACCAGATTCAATTCCATTTGGACTTTAGCTTTCCTAACTTCATCCCTGGATGCTCAGACAATATCTCTGTATTCCTCCCAGATTATCTGTCCTTTCTTCCACCCTCTGTATGCTTCTTTTTTGTGTTTGAGTTTGGCCAGGAGCAACTTGTTCATCCATGCAGGCCTGGCATTTATGGCTGACTTCCTATATGTTGGGATGGACTGCTCTTGAGCTTGGAGGTGATCCTTGAATATTAACCAGCTTTCTTGGGCCCCTCTTCCCTGCACGGACTCTTCCAAGCAGATCTCTGAAGAGGCCAAAGTCTTCTCTCCTGCAGTCCAGGGTTGTGAGCTTGCTTTTTGCCCTGTTCTTTCCTCTCAAGATCCTGAACTCCACCATCTCATGGTCACTGCAGTCACGTCTGCCTTTGATCTTCACATCCCCAGTGAGCCCCTCCTTGTTGGTGAGCATGAGGTACAGCAGAGCACCTCTCCTCGTTGGCTCCTCCACCACCTGGAGGAGGAAGTTCTCATCAATGCACTCCAGCAACCTCCTGGATTGCTCACATCCCCCTGTGTTTTTTTCAAAATATTAGAAGAAAATGTATCTTACAAAATATATGCATTTATGAATACTTTTGTCTTCACTTGATCTCCACAAGATATATCCTGATAATATTTATTTATTCTCCTCAGATAAATATTTTTCCCTGCGCTGCCTCACAATATTGTTCCAGTCCAATTCTTTTACCATCAGATTATATCAGTCTTTACTAATTACCAGGAATTACTCCTGAAGAGACTTTGTGATATTACAGAAAAAGATGTTCCTCTCCTGCACTATTTAAAACTTAACACATAAAAGACTCACTGAGTCACTAAAATCACTGAGAGAGTGGTGGGCTATGTGGGGTGTTTCTATACTTTGTTAAAATATTACCGGGTGCATTTTGTTAGCAAATACAGATTTTTCAAATGCTTGTACTTCTACAAAATAGTAGGTTTAAAAATGTATGACCATAATTTATGAACTGAATTGTAACACAACTACAGAAGCAACTGTTACCACTTTAAAATGAGCCACGTCAACCACAAAAAATTAGCAGCTGTACGTCCACAGAACATTAATTAGCAAACAGTGAGGAAATATATTTAGCAATGCATATTAAGACTTGAAGGTGTGAAATACTACAAATGCAAGCTACTTAGCTAATTTGCTAAATCTAAATTGGCAATGTTCAGATCGCAGTCTTTTTTTTTTTTTTAAAGTTGGACATGTTATCAGCATATAGATTTAAAATAGTATCATTAATTCTTCTGTTTCTGAGTGATGACTAAATATTCATTACAATGGTCTTTTACTTTGATCTTAATTTAAAACATCAATGTTACTCAAAGTAATGACCTGAATTAAAAGCTATGCTTGATATACAGTCTCATTTAGTAAGACTAGAGATCTCCACAGTATGTCTTGCCAGAAAATATGATTGGTTCTTATATTTATTTTGTAGATAGAAATTACAGCTGAGAAAAAAAGTCCTCCAAAAAAATTCCAAACAAATCAGCTTTGTAGTCTTAAACCATAAATTGAATTCAAATATATAAAGTGCTAATTAAAAATATCAGCTAAAAGAAAATGTTGACTATCAGCAAATGTTAACAAAGCTACAGAATTTTTTTTTTCCAATTAATAAACAAAGCAGCATTATGATCCATCTCGTAATTAGTTTTAAATGCAGTAGTGGCATTTCTTTTTATAATTAATTTTCAGAGACAACTTATTTTATCCACAAAGCTATAAACTCAAAACACAGATTCAGCACAAGGATTCTGCTTTCTGTTTGGGGGCAAGGGAAGGACACAGTAACCAAATCTCAAAACATCTTTCTAGTATTTTCTTTTTTTACTTTGACTTATCAGCACACTGAGAAGTGTGTTCATTTATATTGCTATTTCACCACTTCACCTCTTTCAGTGTTGAAATAGCTAGAAAATATAAGTGTCACATTTGCTTAATGAGCTGCAACTCATGCAAGACATTTCAATCTGGTCTTTGTATGGCTGAATAGAAATGGGTTAACTGTCAATATTTTTACTGTCAACTTAAATTTCTCTCCGCACATACAATTCTCCTTTTCCAGTGTTTTTTTGGATTATCGTTAGTAACTATTCCACACTGACTTTTTGTACTAGGGAAAACATGGGCTTATCACAAAGAGTCTTCTGTCTTAGGTGAGAACTGCTGATCAATTTCACTGTTATACCAAAAAAGATAACAGTTTAAAAAAAAAAAAAAAAAAAAAAAACTTTCAACCCAAAATGATTTCATTTAGCTTTGGGGTTATTTAACATATCCCTACATTACTTTACATAATGTTCATGTAAGAAGTCAAACAAAAAAGTCTAATTACTTCACTTTGAAAAATGAAGTTAAAAGGGACGATACTAACTGATAATTTCAACGTCAACTGACAAAATTTCGACTGACTGGAAATGCATTTTTCTATAATTGCATGATTTGCTAACTATTTTTGTCAGGTTCTTGTCAGTCCCCTTAGAAGCCAGACTTCGTGGTAAGAGGAAGTTACATTTTCACCATAGTTTCAGAAGATCAGCATGTTGAAAAATGCTGGGTTTTGTTGTTGTTGTTTGGGGTTTTTCTTAGGCTGAAAAGGCTTATGGTATCACTGAAATCAAATGATCTTCCATTAATTTCTTAGAGTCCAACATTAATTTCTAGCAGTTGGAACTGCCTGCAGGTTTACCTTTTCAACAGCTCACTTGCAATCCTTTGAATTTGTTTGCTGCTTCAAGTTCTCCCAAACACATCTTGCACACTACTAGTATCTGATTTCTGCCTGAATAATTCCTGCATACACTCTGAGGGTAGTAAAACTATGCTAATCCCCTCAAATTCGCACTCCCACAGGTCCAATCCACATACGAAAATATTTCAGAACGACCTTCATAAAATATTTAGTTATAATGTCCCATACTACAAAATTCACTGCTTTTAAGTTCTTCAAGACCATTTTTGAGAACTGTTTTCCTCTCTTTAGCCACTTTGGCCTCCAAGTATATCTGCCACTTATGTGACCTTTTGACCCTTTCATACATACAACAATAAAGCAAAACTCAGGGAAAAAACCCACAGATAACTTCCTAATTACTATCATTTCCAGGAAGCAATTAGAAAACATCTAGGTCATTCTTCTTATCTGCCAGATATTGTCAAACCAAAACGTATAAAGAACTGGTTTGACTCTGATCTAAGGTTAAACTTCAACCGGGATGATACGAGAAAGGGACTGGTGTTCCGTTTTTGTTGTAGACAACATACCATTCTGATTACAAAAAGGAGGGAGAACAGTTGGTTGTGAATCATGAGGTTAGTAAATTAAATTCTCCCTGGCCCTTTATCTTAGAAATGGATTCTCAAAATAGTCTGCCTTACAACTGTTCAAACCCTTCTGGAAGTTCAGGCATCATTAGTAAAGTGGGCATGCATGGCAAATTTTAAACCTGTTCTCATTTTAGGCTTTTGCTCTATCAGACGTGATAACAACCTATATTTTGGGACTGACAACGGGTTTATATAAGTTTGCATATTGTGATTGAGTAAACACCCTACAAGCCAAATCATACATTTGGCAATTTCTCTTCAAACAGATTTTTGTAAGTTTTTGTTCCTGATGCAGATGATAAACAGAATTCAACTATTATTTAAACACAAGACTTTTGAATGAATTGATGAAATGATTACAAAGGAAAGATATTGTTAAATTTCATAAGGCAGAGATTTTACGGACATTCCTGAGAATAAAAATGAAATATTCCCAACAGCAGGAACAGAAGATTGAAAACTAGTCTGCCATAATCAGCCCCATTCAGAAATTAGATCTTGCTGCCAGTGAGCTGTTCAATAAAATAATTTTCACAAAATGAATATGACTAAAGGCTTTTGCGGAACTACAAAATTGCTATCAACCATTAGATTTTAAGTCCAAATAAAGAATTGCCAATCTTACAGGCACTAGAATTAGCCAGTAAAAAAATCCCAGAGGACTAACCTGAATCAAATTGATGAATTAAAAGCTCTGAATAGAAAAGTAACAAAGATGGCAAAAGGTGTACAAAATTCGGAAGGACCAAAACAGAGGATGCACAAAACAAAATCTTTTGAGAAAATCTCTTACAACTGCACAGAACAATTGCTCCACCTCCCAAACACTTCACTCATCTTCAGCTTAGCATTCACATCCGTGTTTTAATTTTCCTGCTACTGTCTTCACAAATGAGTTATGAGCAGTAATTCTTTACGTAGAGTGTTTCCCAGAATCATGGTAACTTAAAACTCTTGATTTTTTTTTATTATTTTTTAGTAGGCTCATGCAAACGTTAGGCCCAGAACTGTTAGAGATGGCAAGCTGGTGTGCAACTGCATGTAGAAGTTTTCATAGAAGGTGGGAAAACACCTTCTCGGGGAATTTTTCAGAGAAGCAGCAAATACCTGTCATCAGGACTAACAACCACTATCAACAGTGGTCAATTTTAACATTTAGCCATGACCATTACTTAAAAGAATCAACCACAGCGACAGACTTCGTTCTCATCTAGAGCAGGAACAGATGAGTACTCTGGTATGGTACACAAATTTTTTCTACTACAACACACCTACAGCTCATCATAGATTCCATAAAATCATCATCCTGTAGGGCTATAAGAACCTTACTACACAGGTTATTATACTACACTGATAAACACAGTATGCAAGTCCTTTCTAGTAAAGCATTATATTAATATTCTCTATCACTCGTTTACCCCCATGCCCTGTGCATGAGCGCATACTATTTTTAATATGTGGTTATGTAGCCTTCTATAGCATAAAAGGTGAAGTACCTTGTACTTAGACTGGATAGTATTGATATTCCAGAAATAAGTCTGCACTGTGCCATACTGTAAGCAGAGCAGCACTAGTATGAACTAACATGTAGTTTCAACATCTTTCCTTAACATAGGATGTAAATAGGTATGCCTTTATTATATCAGAATTGTGAAAATACATACAAAGGTACACACACATACTTTCAAACATTTGATCTGTAAGTTTGAATTCATATTATTGTATACACTGGGCATTAATATCTATCATTCCTTCTAGAAAGAAACTGTAGCATAAGCTCAAGATTATAATAAACAAATCCAGAGGCCTCCGCATGAGGGAAATATTGTGGATGTCAAATGATCACAACAATAAAGCTTGTTTATCATGGGAAGTTTCCAAACTGAAATTATCTTCCCAAAGCTGGACCAAGATCCACAAATATTTCATGACCATGTGTCATCGCACCCCTGCAGCACAACAGAGATATTTTCATATTTAATGTACTTATATGAAAGTACTACTTCCTCTCTGCTTTGAAATCATTAGAATAGCTGCTAAATAAACAGCAAATACCCCATTTATTTTATCCTTCTCTGTGAAGTTCACAATATTGTTTCTCAAAGCACTGATTAAATAAAAAACAAATACACATTTCCACTGTAATTTAATTCTTTGCCTACTTTACCCTCTTAACAGCCATTTCTTTTTCATTTTGTATTAACATTTCTTCATACCTTTCCCACTTTGTATTAAGTAACCCTCCTATTATTTCAGTATCTTTAGGAAAGGAAAAAGAAAACCAAACCTTATTATAAGAAACACCTGATGCCTGTGGCTATGTGAGCATCTGTCCTCTAAAGGCTACCTCCTGTGCTCCTCCTGTGCAATGACCAATGGTGGAGTTATTCATTTTGTTGTTAGCATAAAAAAGTCTAACTGAAGATACCACAGCCAACACTAAGGAGAAGTAAAAAGACTGAAACAGGTAAAATACAGCCTGGGAATAACTGTAATATATATTCTCCATTGGAAAATGCATGTTAGGTATTTCAGAAATTTGCCTTTTAAGAACATAAAACAATGATTAGATATGACTACAAATTGTTTCATCATTCGCAGATTAAAAAGAATTCTTTTACTGAAATTAAATGTGATGAAATAAAGCATCATTCCAAATATGGGAATTCAGTAAACTTACAAAAACTAGTATTTTCTGAAGTGCCTCGATGATGCTGGAGAAGAAACAACTTTTAAGGCCTATTTCATTTGTATATACAGTTAAAGAAAAAACATAGTTCATGTACGAAATATAAGCTCTAAGGATTTGAAAGCTTTGGAAAGCATGGAACCAGCCTCTTTCTATGTTAGTGCCTGTAGCAAGTTAGTCTCCACCACAGTGATTCATCATGGATGGACAGCAATGCAGAATTCTGGTCTAGCCACTGCTGCTTTCTTGTCAATTCAAAGACACTCTCTCAAAGATCTACTTCTGTAGATTTCAATTAATATAACTTCCTCGTCTTTATTGTTTGCACCTTGCTACTGGTCTTCTCTCTTCTTCTCCCACTCCCTTACTCACATCTGTAATTTTCCCTTACCACACTTGAAAACAGCATTTAAGAATATGTGGCCGATCCTAGAGGAAGCTTTGCTCAGTCACAGCCAGCACTCCTCATCTTCTGACAGCTTTCTGGCAAAGGGGTATGGGCAGCCTACACAGTTTACTCTACTCATGCTATAACTATTTATCTTGGTGCTTTGTTCTGGCAGCAAATTCACTGCAAGAGCTTTACTTGTACAGAAATGGAGACACAGAAAACTCCATACAACGACACAGATCCACCCAGAGCAGCCTCTCACTGGAATGCAGCATATTCTGCAATTCTATAGGGACACCTGCTATGCTGGGGCTTTGTACAATTTGGAAATATTTCCCTTCTAATCAGTGATACTTTGGAGCATCTCAAAAATTTTACTGTTACATACTTGATATCACACCCCATGAGGGACACTTTACCACTTTGGCACTCTCTGAGGTAAAACTTCATCAAAATATGTTACAAGAGCATCAGCCTGCAAGTCACTTTCATAATGCTGTTTTTACTCCTATTTTTATTGCGCTCTTACTCTGTATGATTTATCCAAGCATTTCACAAAACCTCATGTGAGCTGGAGCTTAGGCAGGGAGTGGAATAAACATATAGAAAGTAAAACAGAGGGCAGCAATTCAAAACAAGAATTTGAGGTAGGAAGGTAAGAAGTAATAAATAATGAATACAAATATTTTGTTTTTCATAAATCAGACAACCATCTGATGCTGTGTTTTACACAGTCAAAACAGAATTATGTCTCCAGTGAAGCAGACTCCTTACAATACAAAGATACGCAGATGAGCAGAATGCCCATTTGGGAGAATAGATGATATCAAATCTTAACATGTATTTGTGGTCTAAAGTGATGGCACTACAGGATCACATATACATATGTATATGTATAAAAGCATCTTAGAAACATTCAGTAATAAGACTGTACTTAAAAAAAGTATCTGCATAAAAGATTGAGTTTTTCATGTCAGAAAGACTTACAGAGGTGCATTATATTGATGCACATTAGCAGCAATTAGTAAGCCACCAAAGCTAACACCAATAATCAATCAACAATAGGTCTAGAAATCAACAAGGGAACAAGAAAAATTGTAACAGCTTCCTCTCAGAACTCAATAAAAGGGCAAATGAATTTTTAACTGAAGAAACGTAACTTTGTTCAGCATGTTTTATTTTATAACTTAATCCTAGGAACTCATGATGATTTAGTTCCTCTACAGAACCCAGCTAGTCCATCTAATGAAAAGGCAACTGATTCACAATGTATCAGCACACCGACTTAGCAGAACAAGATACTTCTGACACATCTGACATGTACTGTTGAACTGATTTTTTCCAATATTGTTTTATTTGTTGCATACTCGGTTTCACAGTTGTGGTGGTTTGACCCTGGCTGGACACCGGGTGCCACCCAGCCGCTCTGTCACTCCCCTCCTCAGCAGGGCAGGGGGAGAAAATGAGGTGCAAAGAAACCTCCTGGGTCAGGACAAAGGCAGTTTAATAAAACAAAGACCCCGTGCGGAAACAAAAGGGAAAGGACAACACGGACCCCCCTCCCCACCTCTCCCCACAGCGAGGCCCAGCCCCCTCCGGGCAGCAGGGCCCGGCACGTGCCGCGGCTGCTCCCGAGGGCACAGACACACGTCCCAAACCAGGAATGCCCCCGCTTCCTCCTTCCTCCCAGCTTTTATCCCTGAGCAGGCGTCACACGNTATGATTAAGAGATTCAAGTTCATACGTTAAGATTGAAAATTTTATGCTTTCAGCACAGTCCTGGATGTCCCAGTGATTACAAAATTAATTCATAAATTCCAACACTACTTTTAAACCTCAATATAACAGACTCTGACAGAGTCAAAATAAACTGGGATCAAACCCAGTACAACCACTCAGGCTGATGAATCAGAATTCCTTTTTGTTGCTGCTGTGAAAGCATTGAAGTTTTTTATATTCTTACTAAAGGAATATAAAGCTTTACGTGTGGAGCAGTTACATTAATCTGAGGAGAAACTATGGAAAACAATATACATTGGGATCACAATAGCTGTACTGAGAAGTAATATGATAAGAGCACCTGCTCTCTGTATTTTTTTTCTAGGAAAAACCAGTCTGTTTAGAGTCAGTACCAACCTTATTTTAACAACCATAGTGAGTAAGAACAGCTCGCACGCTTTGTGAAATTTAGCTCTTATATTGTAAAATATATAATTAGCCACTCAGCCTTCAAGTTTAAATAATGATCTAAATGTTTTAAAGGAGTTTGATCCAAAACACTACCCTCTTTTCCTTTTTGCTGTTAATCAGTTCACTAATTATAGTTACATTAACCTCTGATACACTACTGTCAGGTCTGATTGATGCCAATAGCTCCCTTAATCAGATCTGACAACTTTCAGCAAGTGCCTGTCTCTTGAGACTGCATCCAGCCCGCTTGTTTGCAAGTC
Organism: Fregata magnificens; assembly: GCA_013389945.1. Taxonomy (NCBI): domain Eukaryota; kingdom Metazoa; phylum Chordata; class Aves; order Suliformes; family Fregatidae; genus Fregata; species Fregata magnificens. The sequence continues at coordinate 33,027 of WAAD01012698.1, forward strand.
TTCCCAGTGTTATTTTGCATTTTCTTCTCCCCCAGCCCCTTTTTCATATAGAACAGAGATACAGTAGAGTAACAACAAAACATGAGTATAGAGTATATTTGTGTATGTTTTTAAACATCTATATAGCAGTATTTGGGCTAAAGTTGATAGTTTGTTTACTGGGTAAGAATTTATAAGAAAAAACTAAGTACAAGAACATTTTTGGAAATACATTGACGTTTCTGAGAAATGCAATATTGTTGCTTGGTTGGTGGTTTGTTTGATTGTTTGTTTTTTCCTTTTTCTGTTTTCTCTCAAAAGCTGCAAGGAAAAGGGTTTCAAAGTCATTCCTCCTCTGTTCTACAGGGAAACTTCAGGCTTGGGTTGCACAACTTCAGGAGACAAAGATAAAAGACGACCTCAGCTACCAGTTTTTCCAACATATTTATACTGGCACACTTTTAGGGCTCATCACAATGGTCCTACATATCTCATTAACTGTAAATATAAAAAGTTCAGAATAACTTTTGTTGGCAGAATTATAATCTTTTATTTATTTTTTATTTTTTATTTTTATTTTAAGATTAGCCAGAGTG
>WAAD01012698.1:39188-53230 GCA_013389945.1 Fregata magnificens
ATGCAATACTTTTGACATTTTACTTCATAGTCACTTCTGCAATATTCTACCACAATTAATTGAGATGAATCATTGATAAACAATGAATTTTCACCTCTATAAAAACATACACAGTAAACAAATTTTACTGTCATAAATCACACGCATTTTCAGTGTAATTTCATTTTAAATAGTAAATGGGCAGAATATTCTCAATAAACATCTTTTATGCATGTTAAAGAATGATTTCAAAAATTTTTTAACACTTCTTAAAAAAATATTTTGAATGACATTTGCCGTTAATTTCATAACAAGAATAAGCAGCAAAATTGATTTAAGATATTCATTGGAAAGTTATTAAGCCAGATCTTCCCATTTTCAATAAGTAACTTGTGTGTCTGAAATTTCCATTTGAAAAATTAAGAAATCTACTCGATTCACCTGCAGGTGACACTGTTGGTCTTAGCCACAGAACCAAAGAGCAACAGCATTCCTCTCAATATATTCAGTTGCAGTCTGGATCAATGGTGTATCCAAAACACAATTATTTTTCTTCAATTCGTACACTAGTACTTTTAAAGTTCCACTGTAATATAAAACCTCTGCAGAGACAGTGATTAATGCAAGTGCTTCAAGTACAGATATATTAAAAGTGAATTTATTCTGATAAAGCTTAAAGTAAATGAAAAAATGTGCACACGGGGGGCGGGGGGAGAAGAGTGTATACTTATAGCAAGGGCTCTTCATTCAAATTGAATATTTCTATATTTTCATATAAGTGCTGAAGTACAATACCAAAGATTGATATAAGTTCATTAAAAAAAAAAAAAAAAACCAACACCCAAAAAACCCCAAAACACTCAAAACTTTGGTTTCAAAACAGTTTAGAAAAGCTTGTAGGAAATGGAGCTAAGTCAGGCATGAACATAGTTACTTCCAATAAAAGGGAACACAAAACCAAGAATGCAATTACAAAAAAAACCCCTATATCCTTTAACTACAGAACACATAGAACAATTTTTTTCCTGTTGTTCAAAACAACTGTAATTTTATCTGGCATCGTTTCAACTACTGCTAAAACAAAAATTAACTCCCACCTTCCAACCCAATCTAAATAGAGATTTTAGCCAAGTGAGTCATACCAAAGCATGTCAGTCAATTACACATTTTATCAGAGTATGTGGCATTTGATTATTAAACACAAAGTAGGTTACTCAAAGGCTGTACTAAAATTCTACAGATTATGCAATAACAGCAAGCAAGTAGGCATGTAGTATAATAAATCACTATATCTGTCTACTTGAAAAATAGATTATTTCAAATAAAATGTAAATGAATGTCTTAGAGCAGTGATTCTAATTTCTGAAGCATGGCAGCCTGATTTTAGTAAAACCAAGATGGATTCTGTCATAAATCTAGAAATTAATTTAGGTCACAGGCAGCACCTCCAGTTCCTTACAAAGGACTACTATTTTTTATTCAAACTGCTACTGTTTGATGATGTATAAGTACTTTCCCCCCCCGGCAAAATCTTAGCTGTCATAGGCACATATATTATTGGGAGAGCAGTAAATCAGAAGGGCTTCCAGCAATCCCACTAGGGTATTGGAAGACTGATGCCAAAAAAAAAAAGGAAGTACAATGCTGAAGGCACAGATCGATAACATCAGCCTGAAAAAGCAGTGTAGTTGTCCCAGCAACAAAAACAACAGAAAGAATGCAGACAACAATTCAACTAAGAAACAAGCTTACTAACTGAACCCACTGAAAAGTTATCCAGAAATCTCTTACATGAGCAAAACTTAATTTGTTTGTTAATCATTTTCGTCATCAGAGACAACCAGGAGTCCTACATGTGAAGTCACAGACTTTACTGCCTTGATTTCTGAGGGTTAAAGAATTCAGTCAAAGAATTAACATTACGGGTCCCAAATTGCCCCTCTGCTGTTTTACATCAATTTTTTTCACCTGCTTTACTATTTCCCCAAATTGGTGTAAGGAAGGAAGGAAAACCATATACTTCATAAAAATGGCACCCATGGAAAAACTCCTTGTCTTTAAAGGGTCAAGAAATAGCAGTACATTGCTAGCCAATTGAAAACTTGTTCCTGAGGTGAACTGGATGGGCATAGTGACATTACGGAAGTGCGCCCGACCTGGAAGGGAGAGGGCTCCAAGTATTTTCTCCAGTTTCAGATTTTAGTCAATGCAGGTTCACCTAATCCAGATTATGTCTTCATTTTGCTTTTGTTATTCCCTATTTTGGATGTCTGAAGAGGACATTCTTAGAAAAATGACTAGCTTTTTTTCCTTCTACTCATCCATCAAAACCCTTTTGGGATTCTACTTTCGCCCTCCAAAAGCCAAGGAGAATGAATTCAGCCCAGTTGAGGACCTGGGACTTACTGGTCACCAGACTGCTATCAACTAGGAGTGTACACTGCTTACCGGTGAAGAGAGAGACAAGATCAGAACCTTAAAAAGCAGACTTCAAATCTTTAAACACAATACAGTAGGTATTTGCATGTGCACAAAGACACATCCCTTCTGATTTTAATAGTCTTGCTTTCAGAACTAAACACTAATTAAAAAATGCACTTAACATTTACAGAAAAAAGTTTAAAAAGACAGAAAGAGATATGTAACAGTCTGTAGAGTCCTATCAAGCCTCACTGCCTCAAAGAGATCCTGTATTGTGGGTTTTTTGAAGAGAATTTGCTCTGAATATAGCACAGACGATGAAGCAGGGAGCAAGATTTTATTTTTCAGACTGTGAAGTCTTCTGAAATGAAGGAAGTCCATATGGAGATGACTTTGGGATATAGAAATCCTACTGTACAAAAAGATTTTGATCTTTCTTGACTCAGGCATACACTTTAGCAAGCATTTCTGTTCTAAACATTTTGGTATATTTCTCTCATTTGAAAGGTAAGGTTTTTACCTCATTTAAAGGAAGAAAGACTCTCATTTTAAATAGTGCATAACTTTGAAAATTCGGAAGAAAGGAAATTTTCTTTCAGCAAGGTTGTACTACTGAGAAATATTCTGGAAGTTTTCTCAGAAAGAGAGGGGCACGTCCCTTCCTCTTCCTTTTTTGTATTAGATTTTGATGTCCTCTTGATAAGTTATATCTCCCAGCCCAAATGCTGATCAAAAGAGGATATACTGCTCCTGAAGCCACGGGTGTGCAGAGAATTCAGCACTACTTTTAATTCTAGGCATATCAGAAGAGAGAATATTAGCCAGGCTCAACTCTTCTTTTGAAATGAACAACTTGAAAAGAGGAGGGCTTTTCTGTATCTGTGAGCTTCATAATCTCTGGATCACTCCTGATGGCCACTTCATGACAGTTTATCCTCTCCCATACCAAAAAAAATTTGTAGATTTTATTGCACCTAAAGCATCCAAAGTTTCTAGAGCAGACAACCATTCTGTTCCTGGAAGGAAACAGACTGGCATCTAAAGTCAGCAGTAATACAGGTGTTTTCAACAATTGCAAGCAAAAAATGGTGTTTAATTGGAGAAGAAGGCCACTTACAGAAGATTGACATCAAAGTAAGCACCTACAGGGACAGAGAAAATATACCACACAAGAAAGAGGTTAGACAGTGATGAAGCACCAAGAGATGGGAAAATAAAACAGTATCCTCTTGTTTTAAAGGTACTTAGAATGCATATTCTATGTAATTTTTCAGCGTAAGCACTTCATATAGTTTTCAGAAAATCCTATGGTAATATAAATGGGATAACAATTGACAATGTCAATAAAAAAAAAGTGTTCTCCTACATTTGATTTCTGTTAAAATGCAGTACAATACAATAGCCTGAGAATTGTTCTGAAGGGAGAAGAGCTGTTAATATTCTGAATTTTAAGAAATTCATAATTCTTGGTCATCGTATTGAAACATTTTTGTATGACTATGGTGACGTGCATTGTAAGATGACATCCCTGCATTCAATAAAGGAAAGTGAGAAAAAGTTCCTATATATTCTGTTTGATAGATACCTACTAATCAAGAAATTTTGAAGGCTACTTTATCAACACAGACAGTTTAGAAACAGAAACATATTTATGGAAAATAAGACTTTGGGAGGAATAAGAAAAGCAATACTATTCCATGATTTAATTTCACAATGTAATGTAATTTCATAAATTTTAGCATTATACATGTAACCAAAAGGCCAACCCACTTGCAATTAAGGGCATGCTGCAAAGCCCACCAAATCAGGAAGTCATTTCAATTCTTCTCTGGTTTGGGGGTAACTGAAACATGAAATAGTAAATTATTTTTGCCTGTGCTGATCACGTACATCTGTCAAATTCTTAGCCACATATTTGTTTTACTACATTTTTGCATATATAGATTCAATAGCCAGTTTCCAGTATCTTCATGTGTATCAAGCCAAGCTAGGAGGTCTTTTTAGCGCAATATTTAATAAAATTTCATAGCAGTAATGCTTAAGAGTGTTTCTTTATAACTGTTCCCTGAAAGACCACCTCCACAGAACTCATTAATTCCTACCAAAACCTATGAAATGGACAGAGAGAATATCAAGAAAAATAGTGTTAAAAAAGTAAACCCACACCACCAAACCCTATTTTTCAAGATTTTTCTTTTATACAAAAATCCTTTTTATTGGAAGAACTGGACACTGAAAGTGCTGCTTACATGGATTTATGACATTTATCACAATTCAATTTACTTATATGGCTTGAGAGTTAAATAGGTCCAGCAATCAAAAAGAAACCCTTTGATGTCTAACATGATTTAGTGATAATTCTGTCATCACAAATTTTTTGCCAATTCCTTAGTGCAAAAAAAACCCTTTGATTTCAAATACTCTCTCATCCTCTATCTCCTCTTCCTAATGTAAAGATATCCTAATTTCTGGTTACACATGAACACAAAAGTGCATGCAATGGGGGTTGGGTTTACTTGAAAGAAGTACGTAAATGAGTAACTACTGTAGAGAATCACTATCTCATGTACTTACTATATGCATAAGGTAGATTACTATATATGCATATTCAGCTTCTAACAGTGGGCTTTGTATATGCCTGAAATGGGAAGCACATATATAGCAGAATATCATAGAATATAATGCACTAAAAATCAACAAAATTTATGTATTTCCATTTCCATAGGAAAAGAAAAGTAGCAGAAATCAAGTTCACTATTTGCTTTTTACCTAGAAGCATCTCTATACCTTATTAAAGTGCAGGAAATGAGAAATAGTGTATCAGAAAAAGAAAGCTGTAGATGAACAGAAGGCACCTCAAGTTTATAGCCCTCTTTTGCTTCAAATAGTTTCAGACTTGATTAGTTTTATATTGCAGATAAGAACTTAAGAAAAAAGCATTATTCCATTTTATTAGTATCAGATTCCAATAGGGAATAAAGCCTTCATGACTTAATATCAGAGTCTGTCAGCTGACAGAATCTATAAGAGTGATCATCCGTATTACTCAAAGGTCCTGATGCTATTTGCTGTTCTCAGAACTACTTGCCCTATTCAGCTCTGATGCTTCTGTGGTCTCTGCTTCACTTCTCACTTCTGCCTTGCCATCACAAGTACAATTAATCAGCCAATCTTTGAGATGTCAAAATACATTTGGTCTTTCAGGCTATTTCCTCTCCTCAAGAAAAGCATTCTGTTCAGTAATCAGACAAATGTATTTGCCAATGCAAATGCAGCTTAAACAAATTCTCTTTTCATTTGCAACACTGGTGTTTTCAAAAAACACTATCAGTACAGTTGTATTACTCATGCTCTTCAAGAAGAATTGGCCTTTTGTTCTAAACTACTCTTATTTCCAGTATAAATAGCTAGCTAAAGTTAGAAAGAAAAATAACCAGCTAATAAAATTTACAATAAGCTAACAAAGCATTTCTCTTGGATATAAAATACCAAAAGTAAAATTTCAATGCAAGCAGTAACTTCATTCAAAAAAAATTCAAAACTAAAACTAGCTGGGGTGGGTTGACATTGGCGGCTGCCAGATGCCCACCCAGCCACTCTCCCTTTCCCTCTGCACTCTTCCCTCTCCCACTGCACAGGGGGAGAAAATAAGATGGAAAAGCTCATGAGTCGAGATAAAGACTGAGAGATATTCACCAATTACTGTCACAGGAAAACAGACTTGACTTGGGGAAAATTAATTTGATTTATTGCAAATTAAAAATAGAATACAATAGTGAGGAAACAAAGACAAAACCTAAAAACACCCTTCCTCCTAGTCCCCCTTCTTCCCAGGCTCAACTTCACTGCTTTGTTCCCAACTCCTCTACCTCCTGGGAGATGGGGAATGGGGGTTGCAGTCAGTCCATAACCCTTTGTCTCTGCCGTTCCTTCTTCATACTTTTCCCCTGATCCAATGTGGGGTCCCTCCCACAGGATACAGTTCTTCACAAACTGGTCCAACACTGGTCCTTTCCATGGGCTGCAGTTCCTACCAGGATAAACCTGCTCCTCCGTGGGCTCCTCTCCATGGGCCACAGTTCCTGCCAGGAGCCTACTCCTGCATGGGCTCTCCATAGGCCACAGTTTGCTTTCGGGCACCATCTACCTGCCGTGGTGTGGGGTCCTCCCAGGGCTGCAGTGTGGATATCGGCTCCACCATGGTCTCTTCCGTGGGCTGCAAGGGAATCTCTGCTCTGTCCCCTGAAGCACCTCCTCCCCCGCCTTCTGCTCTGACCTTGGTGTCTGCAGGGCTGTTTCTCACACTTCTTTCCTCACTCCTATCTCTCTCTCAACTGCTGCACAGTGTTTTTGCCCTTTCTTAAATACGCTTTCCCAGAGGCACCACCATCTCAGCTGCTGGGCTCAGCTGTGCCCTGTGGTGGGTCCGTTGGAGCTGGCTGGAACCATCTGTGTCTGGCACCTGCAGCTCCCCGCTGCCAGCGCCTGGGCACAGACACCCCAAAACCCAGCACATTGTGCTTATAAGGTGATGAAAAGACACACTGCTTAGCTATTGGTGGGTTTTTTTCTTTAATTGAGATCTTGGAAATCATTCACATTTTTAAGCTGCTCAACATGTTTGGCACTTGGCAAATGAAATTGATGTCAATTCTCAAGTCTAAAGCTTTGAAGCACAGTTTCTTAGCAAAATGTTAAGATAGTTTTTACATAAACTGTGAGCAATGTTAAGAATCAACTCTGAAAGCAATGTGACTTTAGCTTACACAGGCTAATGAGCAGAGAACAAATATGACAGCTAGCTGCCTGTTTTCTAACTGACAATGTAAGTTAGGTTTGGCAGGACTTTCTTCACCACCACCACCCNGTCTAATCTTTCACTTTGTGCCTCTGCGTATTTCATTGATGCAGGACACTACAGCAAACAAATTTAAGCTTTGAATTTGATTTATTTGAACATATTGGAATTTTTCAGAGTTGTGAAATTACAGAAGTTTATGAAGAAGGCAGTTTTTCTAAAACAAAAATGGGTGAATGCTACTAAGTTTCCCACTTCCTATCTGCATTAAGGAGAAATGTTTAGAAGCACTTTAGGTTGAAAGCAGACTAAGGTCAGATACACCGTTTGCTTCCGATACCCCTTTCTTTAATTGGACATGCTATTAATTTTTATCAAATCCATGACATAAAAAAGACAGAGACATTTGGAGGCCTCCAGAAACCTAAGAGTTTCAGAAATGTCTGTTTCTGTGAAAGCTGGCAGGCCCACATTGACAGGCACAGCCTTGCAGTTCAGTAAACGTATAAAACTCTTTTTGTGGGCCTTCAAATACTTTAATACTATGTAAATACTACAGAAAACCCAGTATTATATTTTAAATCAATAACCTTGCTTTCTGCATAATCAGTTTCTTGATCAACAAGAACAATAACAAAAATGGAAATACTTTCCTCTATTAAAAAAATAGATCTGGATTCCAGAAGTGGCAGAATCAGGACTATTCACAGAATAATAGTTTGATTCATTTTCCCATAATATTTGTTTAAAAGACAATAAATTTCCTTCTCCTGCTCTCTGAATCCCTTTAACTCCAAGAATATGAGAAGGAAGGAACTGAGATATATAGAGGTTCATAGGCTGGGGAAATCAGCCTGCTTACAAAATTTGACCAGATTTGTTTTCAACTACTACATAATTTTAGCAACACAGAAAGCGCTGTTAATCTGGCCTTAACACCAAGATATATCTGTAGCAAGCAAGGCTCATAACAGTCTGGCAGTCTTCAAGGCAAAGCAAGAGACATAGGACCAACAAAAGAAGTTTGGCTTATATCTGCAGGTCTGAGGCACAAAATAAAGCAAAAACATGATAGAAAATTTATTTCAATTTTAAAATGTCAGTCTCACTTCTATGTACTTATTTGAATTAGGATGCTAGCTGTTGACAAGGACTGTAGTGTAACACATCTTGTACAAAACTACTGAGGTCCTAGTTTAAGGGTGAGGAATATTCACAGTAACTGAAGATGCAACAGAACAGTAAAATAACTTTCCTTTAAAAGAAAATATAATATCTTTAACAGGTTCATTTTTTAAAATTATTTTTAAAGTTTATACAGGTGGAAGAAATTTTGATAAATTTTCACTGTGCTGTGCCAGGGATCTTAATTTTGTTTCATGTTATGTATGTATAAAACATTAAAGAGAAATTATCTCCTACATGTTTTTTGATGCCTATTACCTTTAAAAGTTATTAATTGTTAAGACCAGAAGGCATTTCTGCAACTCCCTGGAGGCTACCATTGTTTTGTACAAGTCAAGGCATCATGCTACTCACCAGGTTACAATACACTGTGTCCAATGTAGGGCAGTGCCTTTAGACTTGGTGGTTACATTATAAATCTATACTGCTCCAATCCCCGTTGTATTCTCCAAACTTTCAAAAGATAACTACTACTACTATATTTGTTGCAAACACAAGGTCAAAGATAACTGGTCTGAAAGCCCACATGTTGATTTTGAAGTTGTGTTATATCGTTTTCTAGACTATATAAAGCAAAGACTGAGTAGTTATATATGTGCACACTCAAAAAAGTCCATAAGGATAATCATCCAAATAATCCATTGCCTTCTAACAAAACACTTCATGTTATCTTGAATGCTACCCAGCAAAATACAGTTTGTTACTTATGAATTTTTTCCATTTAAACATTAACATACCAAAACCAACTTACCAAAGAATATGTAATAATAATAAAGTATGCTTAATATCATTGTGGTTTAAGTGATGTCTAAGTATCAGTTTCCTAGATAATAGTATGCCAGTATACATGCTTAGATAATAGTAGGTCAGTATACAAACATGCCTAGAATAGAGCTGATAGGAAAAATATCAACTGTAGGGAAATAAACTCCCTTAGATTGTTTTTTAATGAGGAAAAGAAAGTGAAAAGTTAATGTATCTTTATTTAGACTATGAAAAAAGCTTTAATAATGTAAGATAAACTCTCTACAAGAACCAGTACAATAGCTAGGGTTATTTAGTTTTGTAACAAGTTTATTTTCTTCTGTTCCCAGGTTCAGTGAAGCACTTAGTTACATACAAATTATTTGGTAATGGACCCTGGATCTATTCTGTCTGAAACATTAAAGCGACATGTTAAATACACTTACTCCTTTTCACAAAAACATGAAGGGAAATTGTGTCTTACAGTTTTAACATGCATCCCACATCTTACACTTAGATAAGTAGTAGCTGTGGCTTTCACTGCACAAGATGTGGGGAGCTGGTTAGAAGACTGACTGAAGAGTCAATAAAACAATTATTTTGATTTTTCTTTTTAAGGCAATTTCACTACTGGTAAAATTAGAAATAACTTTTTTTAAAAGCTTGGTTTCTGAAGTATGTGTTGGAACCATAGTACTGTTAATGAATATTCAAAGTATCGTATGGAATATCATGGAAGTAAGATCATCTCATGTATAATACCATAAAGGTATGGAGCAACAACAGACATGGATTCCTGTCCTGCTTTTGGCTGGGATAGAGTTAATTTTCCTCCTAGTAGCTGGTATAGTGCTGTGTTTTGAATTTAGTATGAGAATAATGTTGATAACACACTGATGTTTTAGTTGTTGCTCAGTACTGCTTACACTAAGTCAAGGACTTTTCAGCTGCTCATGCTCTACCAACTGAGAAGGCTGGAGATGCACAAAAAGCTGAGAGGGGGCACAGCCAGGACAGCTGAGCCAAACTGACCAAAGGGATATTCCATACCATATGATGTCATGCTCAGTTTATAAACTAAGGGAAAGCTGGCTGGGGGGCCGCTGCTTGGGGACTGGCTGGGCATTAGTTGGTGGGTGGTGAGCAATTGCATTGTGCATCACTTGCTTTGTATATTATTATTATCATTATAACTACTATCTTATTTTATTTTATTTCAATTATTAAACTATCTGTATCTCAACCCACGAGTTTTCTCACTTTTACTCTTCCATTTCTCTCCCCCATCTCACCGGGGGGGGGACTGAGTGAGCAGCTGTGTGGTACTCAGTCACTGGCTGGGGTTAAGCCACGACAATGCCTTCTGGATGAATATAAATGACAGCATGGAAAGCATAGAGAAAGTTATTGCTGAAAAATTGTGCTACAGGCCTTTTTATGGGCCTATCTTCCAAAAACATTTAAAAGATTTTATTCCATCATAAAAGGAATGAAAATTTAAATTACTCATTAGTTTTTTTTGGCTAGCATTTTCATCTTTTAAAAATATTTGTAGAAAAAGTAATAAAGGCAGACTCCACTGTACATTAAGGGTGGATTCCTGAGAAGTGAGACAGTTAGCAATTTGTCAGATAAAGCAATTTTTCCTCATCAGAATAAGCATAACAGATGCATGTAATGACTTACAAAATACACATTTAAATACGCACAGGCAAAGTATGAAGGATGAAGCATGAAGGATGGAAAGGAAGGAGAAAATTATCAGGACTGTCACTGAAGTGCTACTTCTAACTAATACCTGACAATCGCCTCATTTTTACATCTTTCATTGTGACTGATTTGATTCACCTGAGGATGAAAATGAAGACGGTGAAAATGTAACTGCTCAGAAAAGAGGCAGAAGACAACTGTCACAGAAGATTTATATCAGGCCTACAGTTTCATAGAAGAATCAGCTGAAATCTTTTGAAACAACCTGAAATGCCTTCATCTATTTCAGTTGATGATCCTACTCCTGCCTTTTATCCCCCATACTATATATACTATCCCTGTGTATTTAAATTGTGTGCATGCATCCACCTGCTATAACGTTAATTCTTACAGGAAAAACTGCTTTACTGTTAAACACAGGCACTTCATCTATTACACTAGTAAAGGCTAGAAAGCGGGGTAATGATTGGCAAAGCAACTCCGAAACATAAATAAAGCAGTAACACGTATCAGAATATTCCTGTCTGAGAAACGTATACATTAGAGAGGCTGACAAGTAAAATAAAGTTTTGAAGCAAGAATCAATTTAATATAGGGTAAAAAGCAATGGAAGAAACCCTCTTGGTCAAAGTGGTTTAAGTGCATAGTTGATGAAAGAAAGCTCATGAGTTGTCATAGGAAACCATATATGCAAAGAGCAATAAGCAAGATCCAGCACAAGTAAGTGCCCTTTCCTCAGTTTATAATAAGGCTACATATTTTCTGTGCACTTTGATAAGCAGGAATAAAACAAAGCCCACTGCTGGACTCCAGAGCCTGCAAGAAAAGCAGCAGCAATTGCAACGGTAACGCTTGAATTGGTGTTATCTCTCCTCTGCACCTCCTACAATTCTGATTAATCCTAATGAAAGGCTGCCTAGCTACAACAAACAAAAGGAAACAAAAAAATGAATATTTCACAGTCCCAGGATTTTTGTACTTCATATATTTGTCTTTTTAACCTTTCCAATGTTTTGAAGAGCAAAGAAGCAAAACTATTATTGATGCAAAAGCAAAACTGAAATTAATCAATGATTTAATTATAGTTCCTTTGAAAATCTAGGAACTAAATTTTGGGTCACAAACTACATAATAGTTTCCAAATTTTTCCTCTTCTGGAGACCATTTTTCTTCCACCTCCATTCCCCCCAAAAGTTTAGAAACTACAAATACACTGTACCTCAGACTAGTGTTTCTATCCTATGAAATTCATACGAAACTGTAGAAATCCTTTGAAGATGAGTAAGTTTCAGATTAAAAAAAAAATACAAAGCCACGAGATGAGTCCATGGCAGGAAAAAAAATTGATTTTTTACATAGGACCTCCCCTTGCCATTTGTTCTTGATTTTTATACATAAATCTACTTCAGTCTCTTCCCCAAAAGAAAATGAAGAATTATGCTACTAGTGGTATTTTGGACTGAAATATGAGAGCATGATGAAGCAGTCTTTCTAAACTTAAGTTACTATGTTGCTCTAAATTAATACTTTGTATAAAATTTCAACTTTATAAACTATTTACCATACACATTTCTTAATAATGCCTGAAGTGTTGGGGTTTTGCAGGGTTTTTTTTTTTTTTTTTCTTTCCTTACTTCTTTACTGGACGCAAGCAGAGTTTTAGTAATGAGGTGAGATTTTATGATTACGCTGCAAACTAGGAGAGCAAGAGAAAATAACATTCCTTTCTACATTCATTCTGTTCCTTGAACTTTGTAGTCACATTTAGAGCAGGCTTTTCCACTGTCACTTCAGTTTTGGCAGTGATTACACATGCTCTCTCACTATAAAAACTCTGACCTACTTGATTTATGTACCCTAGCTGAAAAGTATTGTGAAAATGGGAAGTAATCTTAACTGATAATTTGGTGTACGTAAGTAATTTCAATTATTAAAAGTCCCTATTGAAAAGTTTTTTGTTTTGTAAACCCAAATTTTAGGCAGACAGTGTTGCAAAGTAATTCTGATAAACTACTGGTAATATTGCTGTTACTCATTGATATTGGTTTGTTATTTATTGGTTACCACAGCACACTTGTGACTATATACGTCTTCCAACAAAGACGACTGCTTATCCAGGACTTCATACTAGATTACTGCGGTGGTTCTCTTTATTATTAATTACATATAGACGTCTTGCCACGTGAAGAGTTTTCTCTAGTCTTATCATAAAAATGTAAAATATATCAAAACTAAGACTGGCAAAATATAAGTCATCTGAATCAATAATTACTAAAAGTTACGTTTATAAATGTTCATATTGATAATACAACCAAGTCTTACTCTGTCTCTTGGACCAGGCAGGAGAAGGAAGGGTAATTAAAAGGAACTTTATGGAAGCACAGATATAAAAGTATCTCAATATTTTGGAAAAAATGATATTTCACTGACACAAATAGCAGTTGCCTGAAATAAATGTGACAAGAAGTATCTGCTAAAACAGAAAAATCTCCATCTACGCAACACTATTTATGAGACTAAAAATGCAAATTTTACTCATTTCTGTGAATGTTCAAATGTTTAACCTAGCAATGTCTTATACTTTTCGCATTTGTCCTTAAAAAGGAAAAGTAAGATCGGCCATTAAGAGGAACCTACAGCTTTAGTAACCTTTTTTAAAATAAACAAGTAGTATTATTTTGATTTGCAACAATGTTGTTACAGCGTTTCAACTTTATCTAGAGTTTACCATTTGCAAGACCAGACCTTCAACTTTTCAAAGATGGTTATTATCAAAGAATGCCAAATCTGAAATTATGAATGTTAGGTTCTTGCAAACACATACATAAAACATTTAGTTTATAATCCTGAAAGGGTAGGTGCACAACCCACTAAGGTTCACAAGCCAGAAATCAGGTAAGATTTTATACAAAGGTTATATGGAAATAGGGCACTGTAGTAGTAAGTCTAAATGGGAGAAACCAAAAAGTTTAATGAGCCCATTGCTTAAGATATTTCAGATGTGTTAGTGTTTTAATCACTTTGAATTGAAAGTCACATTTTGGAACATAGCCAGTGTAACTACAGACTCAGTAGTAACATTTCAGCTGCTTTATCAATACTTTTACAAGGAGTTTGAAGAAGAGATCAGCGTACCTATGCAAAGGTATGAAGACACACACAGAACGTTTTAAAATATTAAGCATACCTGTGTTCGCAGAATTTC